>JABFAK010000113.1:0-79933 GCA_013266265.1 Fusarium sp. NRRL 66182 | reverse complement strand
CCGTAGGCCCGTACAGCAACGGCATTTACTGAATTAGCTAGCACAGACAGCCCTTGAACTTGCAACGTACGTGGCGTGGCATACGTGCTGAAATTTACTTTCCATGGCCGCCTTGGTAAACCAACCATCTGTACAGAATAAGCTTAAAGCCTTTATTGACTTTGATGACTCAAAGTTTTTAAGTCTGACATGAGCTTAAACGTCTCAGATCATATCGTCCCCCTCCAATACCTCAGAGTAGTATCAAGATCCCTATGCGACGCTTGGTGGTGTCGAGAGGGGGGCTCTAGCGTCCAACGACCAAGCTTCGTGTCTCCAGTGCCAGACCAACTACATCCTCGCGTTTGCTTCGAGCGTCTTCTTTATATGCTTTCCACAGTTAAACTACACAAGAACCATATAAACCATTCGTGGCTTCCATGGCCAAGGTACTAACACAAGATAGTCGTGAGTACGTAGCCCCAACGCACAAGCAGCACAGGAACCACCAGCATTCTAGTATGGGTATCCCTAATTTCCATTCATTTGACCAGCAATAGCGCTCGCAGCTTAATTCCAATTCTGCTCCTGGTCCCATCCAGTCCTCTATCTCTATTACACATACAAGAGCTTGAACCATGCCCAAGCCAGTTCTCTCTCTGCCCCAATCCCAAAACCTTGCATGATTTCTGCAACATGCTAAACGGCTGACACGTTTGTTCTTCTAAGCCTGCCTTCTGAGGCTCGCATCAATTCCACTGGCCATGGACAATGGGGAAACAGGACGCCTGATGCCGTACCCGATTCGCTTCCTCCAGACTATGCGGAGTGGTAATTCTACTGCCGTCGTCCGTCCCGTGGCGGTCCGTTACCAGATCCTCCTCCACTGAGCCGGTCACGCAGCCAACTTATAGGGCCGTTCCCACTTGGCCGTCGTTGATCTGAGTCTGCTGTTGTGGACCGTCGGCTGCTTTGAGAAGGGCTTCTCTGTCTCATGCGCGCCCCGTGTTCACCGGGAGCGGTTCTTCGGGGACTTGTTGGAGAGTGCGAATTACGTCTCTGTAGGCGAGATGTATCGTAGCTAAATCCAGAAGTTGTTCCCTGGTCACGTTCTCGTTCTCGTTCTCGCTCCCGCTCTTGCTGCAATGTCGAGATGTTTCGTAGGGCCTCGTTCAAGCGACTCTGACTTTGACTCGGCGGTCGTGAATAGCGCACTGGCCGTGACTGGGGGCTGTGACTGTGACTGTGACTGTGGCCAGACGGGGAGTCCCAGTCAGGCGACGACTGCACAAACCAGTTCGATCCGCCGCCGAACAAGCCTCGCTGTCCAAGCGGGTTCGACTGGTTCGACTGGTTCGAAGGCCCTGGAGCTGAACCCTGAGACTGGTTGTTGTTCCCACTGTTGCCGCCGCTATTGTTGCTATTGCCGGTACGATCGGTCTTTTCGATCGGCGTTCGGCAGATGGGGCAGGTATTGTGCTCCTTCAGCCACAGAACAACGCATTCTTCATGAAACCAATGCTTGCAGGGTAAGAAGGTGGCCATGTCACCTTCATTCATCTCATCAATACAGATGGTACATTCTGCCTTGCCTTCAGAACCGAGCATACTCTTATCGACAGGTTTCCGCTCCAGGTTGCGAAGGGCTTCTTCGGTGGCTGGGGGGGCAGCGTTGGACTGGGGATTAGCCTCCATGAGTCCAGTGATGATCCGATCCAATGCCTCCTGTGAGTAGACGGCATCGCCCTGCATGGCATTCGCCGGGCTCAAGAGACTCAGAATATCATGCAAGCTTCGGGCAAAGCCAGGCGGGGGCCCTCCACCATTTCCTTCCTCTCCCATCTGGTTGCCCTCGCCTGGTGATCCGATATCACGCAGAACGTTGGAGAATAGTCTGGAACGTTGATTAGCTCCGATTGTCATGGATATGGCCGTGACCCGTAGACCACCTGGTCCTTGGCGGCTGGGAAGGGGTTGTGCATACTCTTGGAACGGATCAACACCTGGATGAACAGGAGGAGGGCCACCCCGTGATCCGTGGACTGGCCCCGAGACAATCGTGACGGATGTAGTGCCGGTTCCAAATGGTCCAGAAGTAAAAGTTGTCCGATGTATGTGCGGACCAAAGTGTTCGTGCGGACCAGGCCGTTCTCCTGGGCTAGTCGGGAAAGAGTCATTTCCACCAGGTCTTCGGGCTCCCAATCCTTGAACCAAGTTGAGAAAACTCCCTATAACTGGCTCAAACCCGGGATCGTGGTGGTGGTGATGATGATCCGGCCCATCCCGTACGCTGCGGCGGAAGGTGAAGCCATGCTGGGTGTGTTCTTCTATATCGGCTTCTTCTGGGTCAGAATCGTAAGGGTTATGCTCGGGTGAGGTAGATGCGGAAGAGTGGTGATTAAGGTCGCGAGGGTCGTTTTCAGGATCAACCTGGATACCATGGTCAGTATTTGGAATGCGGAGGGACTTTGGTGGGCAGCATACAATTTCTGTGATCTCTCCATGACATTCAGGACATGTCAAGCCATGCTCATCTCGATACCATTCCCCAGCACAAGCGTGGCAATAGACTACGTCGCGGCCCGCAGTCGCGTCGAGGTGGCCATGCCGCTCGTCGTGAGAAGACATCTGCGCTTGGCTGCGTTGGTACGCAGTCAAGGCACTTAAACCGAGGCCGACAGCAAGGCCGGCGAGGCGAAAAGCGCGCGACGCCAGACTGAAGGATGTTTTGGAAAGTTGGCTATAACGATGGATCGGAGTCTGGGTGTGTTGGGCTCAAGCGCTAGAGAGCTCTTGCGTGAGATCAACAAGTGTCGAGTGCAGTACCAGACTGAGCTGCAGATGGGTTATCGAAGGATTCAGGTAAGTAATAAACAAGGAAGAAAACGTCCGGCGCGATCAAGGAACTAGATGAGGCTATCAAACAAAAGCCAAGTTGATGTCTAGGGTATGTAATCGATGTAAAAGTCGTGGTCGATACCTCTAGAGAGCGGTGGCGAAAGAAGTGACCTAAAACAGGTAAAGAGTAACTGCGATGCAGCCAAGGTCAGAGCAAATGAACTAGACAGGGTGCGACATGAACGGTAAGAGGCATAAGAGACGAGATGCAAAAGGTAGAGTGAAGCTCTCGTGGGTTATAGGAGCAAAAACAAAGCAACAATGGAGGTGGTAGTAGGTAGGTATTTGGCGGGTTGGAAGGTAATAGATGTCGGAAGAAGATCGGAGATGCCACTTAAAGATGACGAGCCTGAGGTTTCCCCGCGCAACTTTGACAGCCACAAGCAGCTGATCTGTCAATGAAGCAGCAGCCCCTTTAGATCAACAAAGCCTGATTGAATAATCACCAGGAAAGAGGGAGAATACCAAAGTTGAGCAGCAAAGCAAAGTAAAACAAAGCAGCATTGGAGCCTCAATAGGCGGCGGAGCAAACCTGCCCTGTACAAGGGTCCTCTAAAAGACGTATAAAGACGGTAGTGACCTCAGTGGCAGCGGGTTAAAGTGGACACGGACAATTCAATCCTTGCTTCCAAGACTGAAGTGGTTCACCCGCAGATGCCGGACTATTTATCTAATTATTGAGATATCTACCAAGGTACTACGTAGGTACCTAACTTTTACAAAGAGAATAGAATGAATGAATAATAGGACTTGGACAGTTCAGTGACTTATTCTGCAGAGCATCTATCTCTATTCATCTTATCAGGATCGTCCTTAATGGTGTCACAATGCTGAACAGCCTGGCAGCCGCGGAGCTGAGCTGTCTTTGAATGTGCGACAGCTCGTCTCAGGAGAAGAGCCAACAGCCAATGATCCACAGCCGGAATCCATCGTAGTGCACTGCTGTCGCTGTGATTCACATAGAGTCTCTGCGTTGGCAAGTGAGTGTCAGACATGATCAATTCTATTTTGAGGCGTACCGGAATGGGTCGTGTGTGGATTAGCACTTACACAAAATGGAATGGTAGGCAAGTTGTATGTATTATTGAGTGTATAGCTCTCCATGACAAGGCATTTGACGATAGCAGCAAAGACTGTATTAAATCTGGGAAATTTTCTCCTACTATTCACTCACGATGAGAATCTCTGCTGCCATGTCTGGGTGAATTCAAAGCATAGGTAGTAGTTACTACATGGTTGAAGCCAACAAGCTGCGCTATCAACGCAAATCGACAAGTGCTTAGACCATCAGCCCAACGTACTACCAGAGTATACCCAGCTAAACAATTAATTATACATCTGGTTCATTCAGCATAACCCAATCCGGCGGGACTCACAATCTTGACAGGCTAGGTGTAGAACCTCGACGAGTTCAAAGACCAAACAGCGAGAACCGGAAATGAGACGGGTTTAACAATTCCCATAATCACATTTAGAACCGCTCTGATTTGCTCACCAAGCTGATCAAAGAGCAGCGATTCCCAAGACTCTGAGATCGAAATAGAGAATTGACATGGTTGGAGCGACAAATAGAAAATCAAGCATCTTCTGATGTCTGCATTTCAAATCATTCGCTGCTGATAGGTTTCGTACGAGCAATTTCACGATGCGCCTACTCAGCTCCAACATCTCGAAAGCGTCGTGGAAATACACCAAACAGGAATCTTTCAAAAAATTCTCTTCATCTGCCTGTAAATTTATACACAATGCCTTTTTAACCCAGCTTTATTCGTTCTTGGTCGCATTCTCCCTGTCCTCCGCATCCCACTGCTTCAACTGCTTCGACCAGCTGCACCTCTCGTCAGCACGCACTCAACCTCCAAGAAACACAAATCAAGAATCGTGCAACATACCGTCGGCTGGCATACCACTGCCCAGGCTCAGGCCTGTGCGCCCAGGTTTCTCGCTCGGCGCTGAACTTCCACGTCACGGCCACGATGCCCGCCATGACGACTCCGGCGATCAGCGTGTTGGCGCGCCAGTTGGCAGGCTGTGCGTACCAACCACCTGCTGGAGACCAGACGTGCTTAGGGTAGCTTTTGTCCAACAACGGGGTTAGAATCGGGCTGGTTTCGGTGCGTCGGTCGAGAAGGGTAAACTTACGGGACTTTTCCGCCGCCGCCCTGTGACAATTGTTAGCGCATGGTCATCTAGGCGCACAGAGGGATATCTTACCATTTTGAATGATGTATCAACGGACGTAAAAGAGAGATTCGGGGAGCGCAATGGCGACGTTGAATTGGTGTCAAAACGCCGGCTGCCAACCGTCTGAGATCCCATCCAAGACTGGCCCGGATGGAAACCCAGTGCGGGCCGTTAGTTATTCCGACTTCCCAGCTCGCACGACTCTAGCCGCAGAACTTTTTCCCCATCGACGGTATATACCCAAAAACGGCCGGGAAAAGGACGACATTGCCCCTTTGTCGAATCTCTCGTCTTACAAATCCAATCGCCGAGGGAATGAAGCGGGTACGGCTCGATCGATGGGGCGGCCAATTGCTGCAGGCCCAAACCCGAACCCACGGTATCTCGAGACAGGCGAGACAACCATTTCTGCAAACGACAAGACGTCAGGCTTCTTCAGCTGCCGCTCCCCTCGACGAAACCACCAATCCCCTACACGAACCGCTCCCCTCCCCCGCTCCTCAGCGCGCAGCAGAATCCGCAAAGCTCGCCGCCCTCCACGCCCGGTTATCCCTCTCGAGCAGGATTCCACTCGAGACGCTCGCCCGCGCCCTCATAGTACCCTCGGCAGACAAGAACCCGAGCTTCAACAACTCCAACCTCGCTTTTGTCGGCAGCACATTCATCAATTACCACGTCCTCGAGTACCTCGTCTGCAAATGGCCTCGTCTGCCAATGTCGGTCCTCTACGAGGCCCTCCGCGCTTATGCTGGCAAGGAGTCATTGCATCAAATAGCTCGCCGGTGGGGTGTGGAGGCCGCTGCTGCCCCCGGTGAGGAGGTTGATCCTGGTCTACTACAGTGGAATCCTGTACCTTCAGGTTTGCAGACACGATGGGGTTATGTCCGGCATGAGTCCGTCTTTACCGACCGGTTCGAGCCCCGTCGTGGAATGAGCAGTCGTGTGGTTCTCGATGACGATTTTGGCGACACTCTTCAGCCACCCAAGACTGGCGAAGAGGGCTACAAGTACTATCAGCACGAGGCATACTCCTCATTTGTCCAGGCCGTTATCGGCTCTATCTACACCCACACTGGCCACGACGCCGCCCGCGACTTTGTCAAATCCCACGTCCTCTCCCGGCAGGTTGATATCTCCTCCATGTTCGAGTTCCAGCTTCCCACACGGGAACTTTCCATGCTCTGCGCAAGAGAAAGCTTTGACGCTCCCGTCGCTCGTCTTGAGAGTGAGACAGGTCGTCACTCACGAACCCCCGTATATGTGGTCGGCGTCTACAGCGGAAGTGAGAAGCTCGGCGAGGGTTCAGGTCCTAGCCTAAACGTTGCCAGGTGGAAGGCCTCAATGAACGCCCTAAAGGCTTGGTACCTATATAGCCCCAGCAACAAGGTGCGTGTGCCAAGTGATATGCTCGAGGAGGGCGCCAAGCCCTGGAAGGCTCCTCACATTGATATTGGTGAGGTCATCTAAGCGAGGTTACGTCAGGACTGGATATATATGTATTCATGAGGGTAGTGGCGGCGATGGTACAAGGCGTCGGCCGTTTGTGTGGATAATGAACAATGTTTTCGCCCTGGTTGGGCTGTGTATAAAAATATGCATGGGAGCATAGGATCCTAGAGGATCAGGTTGGGAAATGTCAATGTAAGATACAATGTAGAACAATGACAAACTCCTCGACGAATGACGAGTCAGAATCAACTTTTACATATGTACACTGCATCCCTATCGCCCGCATGGGTATACTAAATACATCTAATATAAAACATGAAACTCTTTGGCTTGTGAGTTTTGAAGTTCATAAGCTCAACTAAAATGATCTCCTTGGCCCAAGCGGATGCCCTCACCTCGCCGCACAAGGGATCTGTAGCGGTCTTGCCGCTGGGCCTTTTCAGCTTCCTCTCGAAGTCTCTTCTTGCGCTGGTACACTCCTCGGATGGTGTCTCGGATCTGCTGCTTTCCCTCGTTGTAGTTTGCTCGTGCCAGCTCCACGACATTATCGATCTGATCAGGCGTGTAGATGAAGTTCCAAGTGCTGAGGTACTCGGTGGTTCCAGGAGAAATCCCGGGTACCTTGTCGTTGGAAATAAAAGGCAAGTAGACGACAGCGATACCAGCGTCGGGCTCCATCAAATGCCAGGACGTCTCATCTGAGAGAGCCTTTGAAGGAGGAGGAGGCTCAGTGCTCCGTTCCTGGTTGCTTCCGACCCAGACAGTGCAGTATCCTAGATCGCCAGACTCTTGATCACCATATTCGAACTTGGTCTTTTCACCCTCTGCCATGACCTGTTTCCCCTCTTCACGAGCTTCTTTGCGAAGCTCTTTCTGGTCTTTCTTGGCTTCTTGGAGCTTAGCTTCAGCTTCACGGGTGGACTTGGCCTGGGCTTCGTCAAGCTCTTCGACTACTTGAGAGGTGGCCTCTCCTTGTTTGGGCCACCCAATACCGACTGGCCAGCCCTTGATGCCGCGTTGGCGCGCATATCCATCCGCTACCGAGAGCCAATTGTCAGTCTTGATGTCGGCAGAGGCATCAAAAGCCACGAGAACGTCAACATCTCGGCCAGGTCGGAGCAGAGGATAAATGGGCAGGTTGTTGGACATTCCGGCATCCATAAGTTGAATGTATTCGTTGTCATAAATACTTCCAGGCGCAGTCTCTGATAGCTTTCCATGCATTCCATAGACATAGTTGGGTATCTTTGCGGGATCAATCGGGTGTACCTTGCTCAAGTCGTCATCACGCGTCGAGATAAGTTCATCGAGAGTGCCGAACCCGGTCAAGCCTTGGACGAGCGGCTTGATTTCCCGGTAATAGTGACTGAGTGTTGCGCAGAAAGCACTGCCAAATATGCCCATGAGAAGCGGCAATCGAAGCTCAGGGAGGTGGAAGCCATGCTCAGGAGGAATGTCATGACCCTTGTTGAATCTGCGTCCGAGTGCCCAGGTAGGAATACCAGCGCCGAACTCTTCGCAAAAGAATTCATAGGGGGTGATCTCGTACCACTGAAACCAGGCTTCCTTCTTAGCCTCTTCCTTGGCAATTTCGGCTTCAATGGGCGACTGTTCAACGGCCTTGGGCAGGTCGGGAATTTCGTGCCTCACAGCAGTGTAGATGGGCAATGGTAGCTGTCCGTATTGCACGTATTGGCGTTGGTTCGAGAGCTTGAAGTCGCGCTCGTTGACTCCCAAATCTCCTTTTGGTACTAGATATCTTGCAGCTAACAAGACACCGTATACGTCAACAAGGCCAAACTCTGCCTTTGGGTCGCCCTTGAGCTTTTCTACCATACCACTTAGAAGATACTTGTTGGTAGGCATAGAAGCAAGAGACTGAAAAGCCTCTGGGGGGTAAGCAATGTGAGTTGAAGCCCTGGCTTTCAGATGTTCAAGCAAGTTGTTGACGCTTCCCTTGTTGAACGAGGTCAAATTCAGTGCTTGTAGCCAACATGAACCGCTCACGCCCGATGTGTATGTCACGCAGTCAAAGAGACCATCTTCTTCCGTTGCTAGAAGTGATCCTGTTCCGGCAATGAGCGCTCTCAACCCTCCTCCAGACCCGCACATGGCAATTGTAGGAACATCATCGGGATGAACCTCATCCTCCTCAAGTCCGAGGTATCTGGCCAACCCAATTCTGGCAACTCTTTTCCGCCTGGCTAGGTAAGCCTTTTCTTCATCGCAAAGGTCTGGTGAGACCCGGACCTTGGCGGAATACCGGATTTCGGGGTTGATTAATGGATCGTGAGCGTCCTGCCAAATCTCGTCGGCCAAAGAGCCCTGGGACATGGACAGCTCACGTTGGAGCTTGCGAACATATCCGGGTATAAGTTTAGACCACTCTGGGAGGAGATAGCTGACGATCTTGTCGGAAAAGGAGGATAATTCGACGTCGTTGATTGTGCAAAAGGCTTCGAAACGGCGGGCAAAGTTTTCCCATGCCGATTGATCCGAGTCTGCTTGGGCGTCTTGGTTGCTTTCTGGGGTTCTATCGTCTGAATTTTGATCGTCCCGTTGTCTGTGTCGTGTCTGTCTGCTTGAAAGCTGCGCGAAGTCGTCAGAAGGGTAAAGCCACCAGATGAAAAGTCCGCCGGTGATTACTGCTACTGGCAACGTAGATTGTTGTTGTTCTTGTTGCTTGGCATCGCGCTTGGCGGGAGATGTCCAGAGGTGACGGTTTTGGCGATGCGATATCCTCCGTCGAAGAACGCGTGATTGCGCATAGAGTCTGGGGGCGACTCTGTTTAGGCTCTTGAGAGAGCCACGATAGTGTCTCATGGTTTATGGGTGCAATTGGTGTTTGTTTGAATGCGTTATCATAGTTTTGCGCACATGCTTTCTGTGGCTGCAGCCGAAACTCAGTGCATCGCCAGAGCAGATGAAGAATAGAATGGAGAATCAGATCCCAGTATTAAAACAAAGTGAGTAAACGTCGGTTGTCACGGGCACAGTAAAAGAATTACCATGACACGATGTTGCGCAACTTGTTGAGAATGGCTCGAGATAGCTGATGTCATTCAGAGCTCGCGCCCTGCAAAAGTGGAAAGTCAAGAGGGGTGGAAAGCAATTAGGAGGATACTTGAGTTTACACGTAGAAAGCTTAGCGTCTGACAGTACTGTGCTATCACTAACAGAGGTTACAGGTACCTATCTACGTCGGGAGCTCCCGCATCGTGCCATGAGTCAACCGAGAAAATCGAGATTTCCTGATTTCAATATCAAGGCGTTGCACCAGGTTCCAAGGCACCGATGGCTACCAATTCTTTAGTTGTTTTAATTGGTCTGTTCTCGCTCTTTTGTAATGTTTCCACATGTGCCGCGGATCTTCAGGTCCGATCTGGACTTGGGTGGTGGAAAAGCTTGGTGCCGAGACGAGCAAATCATTCAAGATCCAATCATTGTATAGTTGACGGTCAACTCCAGCGCATCACCGTTCATGAGTTCCGAAGTTGGTACTGTGTAGAAGAGTAGGTGTATTCTGTAGCTTGTGGAATCATACCAGGCTTGTTGCATGAGGGACAAAGAAGAAGAGTTGAAACACATACCTATCTTTAATTTAACACCTTTTAGATTATCTTCATGTATTCTAAACATATCTACCTATGTAGGTAGGTAGTTAGTTAGTCTTGCGAAAGATTATCTGCTCTCATACTCATGTTCTTCAGAGCAACCATCACTGGAAAGGCGCGCTAAACGGCGGCAGGAAAGTGGGGTGGCCGTGGTGGGGGGAAGCGCTGCGCGTGCCAAAAGCGGCGGGCGGTGAAATCGCAAAGCTAGCAATGGACCTTTTGGTAGATTTTTTGCTACATTTTTTTTTTCTCGCGCCGGCAGAATCAATCGCATTCTTTTACTTGTACAATTCTAAACCTTGTCCTTGAAAAGCTTCTTGTGTATCAGTGTCGTTACTCTTCTCAGGTAAGTCAAAATCACCCGCCTGCTGTAGCCTAATTATTCCCTGAGCACACGCCGATGACTCGTCTTATCGATACCCCGCCACCATATTTTCTTCTTTCGCGACGTCTTCTCACGTAGCCTCTAGTTTCTTCTTCCCCCATACCACTACTCTGCACATTCTACCTCCCATCGACTTCTGCCCAGC
Organism: Fusarium sp. NRRL 66182; assembly: GCA_013266265.1. Classification (NCBI taxonomy): domain Eukaryota; kingdom Fungi; phylum Ascomycota; class Sordariomycetes; order Hypocreales; family Nectriaceae; genus Fusarium; species Fusarium sp. NRRL 66182. Next base: position 69,279 of record JABFAK010000113.1, on the reverse strand, counting down.
GGTCGCCCTCCACTATAAATCGCTCATTCTCGACCGCAATTCACAATGAGCGACGCTGAAGTCCCCAAGCCCGTCGAGGCTGTCCAGCCCGAGGCTGAGGCTCCTATTGCCCAGCCTACAGAGGAGAAGCCTGCCGAAACCACCGAGGAGAAGTCTGAGGAGACCACAGAAAAGGCTCAAGATAAGTCTGAAAAAAAGGACGTTCTCAAGACGACTGCCAAGATAGACTACGAGAACCTCAAGAACAACCGCAAATTCGACCCTTCAACCCGTGAGGTGACGGATGATCCTGTTGCCATTCGCAAGCAGGTATGGAAGATTTCTCTTCAAAAATCACGCTCATGCTTACTTTCCTAGGTCGAATTCTACTTTGGCGACTGGAACTTTCCCCAGGACAAGTTCATGTGGGAGTCATGTGGCGGAAGCGAAAACAAGCCCATGAAGGTCAAGACCATCCACTCTTTCAAGCGCATGCGATCCTTCCAGCCCTACAGCGCTGTTATTGCTGCTCTTAAGGACAGCAAGTTCATCGATGTTACCGGTGAGGAGGGCGAGGAGGAGGTCAAGCGCAAGACCCCCTACCAGCCCACGAGCGCCCCCAAGGCCAAGGTTGAGGCCGCCACCGTCTATGTCAAGGGTTTCGGTGACGAGACTCCCGACACCCAGTTCGATCTTGAGAGCTTCTTTGCCCAGTTCGGCGATGTCAAGGGCATTAAGCTTCGCCGCACAAACGAGAACCTCTTCAAGGGCTCCGTCTTTGTCACGTTCGCCGACGAGGAACAGGCCAACAAGTTCATCAAGTTGGACCCTGCGCCCAAGTGGAAGGAGCACGATCTCAAGATCATGAGCAAGAAGGCATACTGCGAAGAGAAGAACGACCTCATCCGACAAGGCAAGATTGAGCCTAACCACACCAACCCCCGCAAGTTCTTCGAGGGCAGGGAGTCTGGCAAGTCAAATGGACGAGGCCGTGGACGTGGCGGCAAGGACTCCCGGGGTGATCGCGACCAGGATAACTGGAAGCAGCGACGAGAAAACGACCAGAAGAATGGTTTCAAGGGCGGACGGGGCGGTCGGGGCGGTCGGGGAGGCCGTGGCCGTGGTCGTGGTGGACGCGACGGTGGCCGAGATCGCGATCAGCCCAAGGAGGACGTAAAGCACAGCAGCAACGAGTAGGACACCCCTTACACCTTGATTGTCTGTCGCCTACTAACATGCAACAGTACCATGCCCCGCATCCAGTCCACCGCCGACGACGCCGCCGATAGCAAGAAGCGATCCCGCGACGAGGATGCTCCCGCCGGTGAGCCCGCTGCCAAGAAGGTAGACGTCAAGGCCGATTAGGTCAAGGTCAAGACTGAACCCAACACCGACGACTCGGAGCGAGCCCGCGACCGCACCCCAGCAGGTGATGAGAAGGCAGATGTCAAGACCGAGTAGGTCGAGGTCAAGACTGAATTAGAAGCATACATTTGAAATCTGGGAGGATAAGGGGAACCGACACAAACTGTCTGCGTATTGTGTGATAGGTTGGCTGATACCATGCATTGAAGAAAAACAAGGGGATTCTCGGAAACTGGGAAAGCCATGACGATGAACCGCTATGCTACAATTGTATTACTGAATTATTTACGGAGCAATAAGGTGCTTTACTATCCAATACTTGTCGTCATCTGACATTATCATGAGTCCATACATCATCGCAGAGGCGAGCCATTCGCAGGTGAATCTTTTTCTAGTTGATTATCATTTTCACACATTTTCTCTATCCATCACCAATCCCCCTCTTAACAAAGCACACATACCACGCATCATCATCCCTAAACAGAGTAATCCAACTTTTTATCCCCAAGGACACCCCAAAACTCTTCAACAAGCTCCTTCTGCCCACTCGGCGCCCCCCGCACAGCAAGATACACTCGCGCCTCAAGCTCGGGGTCCCAATCCCCCGGGTTGCCATGCACCATCCGACCACCCGCCTCGTTCAGAATCGCCCATCCAGCGCAGACATCCCACGCCCAGCATCCGCCCTCCCAGTACAGATCCACCTGCCCAGCCGCCACAGCAGCAATGTTTAGCGCAGCAGAGCCCATGGATCGCAGAGAGTGCACCATCGACCCGCCGTTCTCTTTGCTCGCCGTGAGTTTTCGAAACGCTTCCACTTTGACATCAAAGTTTGCTCCGTCGCGCTGTGCGCCCCATTCTACAGCTACGAGCGAATTGCCCAACCCTTCGATGGGCCGCGGTGACCGTGCAAGAGGTAGACGCTGGGGCTCGGTGCCGCGACGGTGGGTGAGAAAGGCGCCGCGGCCTTTGATAGCGGTGTAGAGCGTGTCCAGCCAGGGGTTGTAAATCACGCCGAGGGCAGGCTTGCGATCGATGGCGAGGCCGAGGGAGATGCATGCGCTGGGAAACGAGTGGACAAAGTTTGTCGTGCCGTCGATGGGGTCTACGACGAATGTCGGTTCAGGGCCGAGCCTCATGCCTGGTTTGTATGTTTCCTCGCCCATGAAGGAGATGGAGGGGAACGAGGAGGATAGACGGGTCGAGACCATCTTCTCAACACCCTTGTCTGCTTCTGTAACGATATCGACGGCTACGAAATGTTAGCTATTTCTGAAAAGATGTTTTGGTCAGATGGGGATCGTACAGTTGAGCTTCGTGTCTGTGTCGAGCTCAGCCGGATTCGCAGCCAAGATCATGGCTCCAGCCTCGTAGGCCACGGAGATGAGCTCATCGTGAACAGCCTGAAGATCGAGGTCCGCCATTGGTAAAGTTTTGCTTTTTTGCTAAAGAATTACTATCTAGCAAGGTTGGTGATATGACATGCGGTGGAGGGGGATATTTATGGAGGGGTTATTTGGCGGGGCCGATGAGCTGACGTCTATGAGGGGCCGAAAGCCGGGCCGGACGGGGGCTCTTCCGGCCGGAGCTTACGCTGAAGCTGTGAGATCCAAACACAAGTGGCACGTTGACCTTGTAGCTCTCGAGTACAAGAAAAGAATGTATCTAGGTAGTTCTTGGTCAAAACGCCCTTGATTTAGAGACTAGGCCACCTATCCATAAGTTACACAAACGTTACATAAACTGCCAAATTGAAGAAACCGCGCATAAACAAGTCATGATGTATCAGAGTTCCGCCCAGCGATACCCAGACCATTCTCGAACCAATGGTCCGCGACCAACAAATGGGAAGAGCAGAACAAACCCCGTACAAGGAACCGCATACCCGTAGCTTTTGTCCCATCTCCATCGCGGTCCTTTGCGCAGCCGCTCCTGGTCGCATCAGCCCATCATACATCCTCTCTAAACACAGACCTTCTCTCGGTCGGACTGCTCTCAGCACTACCCCTTGACTTGTTCGGCTTGGAGAATCCCGTGTCGACCGGTCGAGGACTCACGCCTCTCAAACTCGACGCAGCATCATCGTCAAACGGATTCCGTCCACCCGGACCAGACGTGGGACTTCTACTCGCCCTCCTCCCCCGATCCTCCTCATCATCGCCGAACCCACGCGCGCCCGACAGCCCCGGTGTCGCAGCGAGATTCACGTTGTAGCTTCCGCCGCCGTAGGCCGTGTTTCGTCCGCCAACATCCTCCTCGTAGTACCCATACTGGTCGGCTTCGTTGCCCACGCGCGAATCCCACGCTTCGTCAGGATCCAGCGGTCCAAAGCCACGGCGGCCGCGCGCGCCGCCGCCATTGAGGGTGGATTGCTCGTAGGCGCCTGTGGCGGAGCGGTTGTTGCGGTTCTTGAATTTGCGGATTTGATCGTTGAACCAGCCGACGACGCCGCCTGGCGCGGGCCGCGGGGGACCGTAGCCCGTGTCTTCTTTATGCCACGGTAGATAGGACGCAAGGCTTGGGGCGGGGAGCTGTACGCAGAGTGGTCAGTTTATGAATCATACGTGAGAGAGAATGGGGGAGCGAGGCAATTGACGTACGCCAAGTCTGCGAGCGCGAAGCTGTGTAAAGACAACCCATCCCACGGCGGCCGCGACGAGCAGGACCAAGATGGCAATCACGATACCTCCAGCCGTCGACACCATGTTGTGTCAGTGTATCCCACTTTGCTGCGATGCCAATGGCGTGATGTAGAAAAAAAGGTGGTCGATCGGGCGCCGTCACAGACTGAGAGGACAGTTCGTATCGCACTCCCTCGTAGCAAGAGAAGAGGACTCGATACTAGAATTAGAGGGTGTAAGATTGAAGATGCTCGTTTGAGGTGGCTCTGATTTTGGGTTGGCTTAGGCTGAGGTGGCGGTGCTTTGTCCAACCTCAGGTCTAGTTCCGACTCCTATGGAGATGTCGCTGGGGCTTCAATTACGAAAAAGCTCAAGCCTAGGTGGTCCAGTGCTTACAGTGGGCTTGGCGCTGATGGTGCGCTCTGAATTTAGCATCAGGGGCCCACTGTGGTGGATAATTAGTGCTGAGGTCCCCGGACCCACTGGCAGCCATCCCATCCAATTCATCATCATCAGCTTCAGAGACATTTTCAAGTGATGGCTTTTTCATGAAGACTATTTATTGTCTTGGCCAGAAAAGATCCCTCTCTCTTATGTAGCCATCAGTTTCAATAACTCGTCAAGATATCGCTTTAATAACCTCGTATTCATATACTTGCTCCCTTGTAAACTCCATAAAGGAAGGGATTCTATTTCAGTCACGGATACCAGCCTCTCGGAGAACATAAAACGTGCAATTAACCGCCCTTGATATCTAATCCCTGCCTATTAACCTCCCTCACGCACCGCACTGATCCCAGTTCCCGCCCTCCCTAGCAAACGACAAACTCTCCACGAAATCCTCCAACGCACAGCGCCCATACTCATCCCCTCCGCAGGTCTCGAGCGCCATCACTCGATCATTGACCAGCACTCTCACGTACTCGTCACCCTTTTCTTCCCTCGTCCCACCACACTCAAGCTTCTCGACATACATGCGCGCTGCAAAGGGGACGGCCCATGCTGAAGAGTAGCCATGCGCCCTGACGGCGGGCACGATGTGATGTTTCGGCAACTTGCCTGTCGAGTTGTACAGGCCCAGTGCCGAGAAAATGGACACCATGGTGTTGTCGTGGCTAAAGTCCGCATACAGCGTCCTGTTGAGAGGAAACGTCTCGGGGCTGGAGTCTAACGTGCGGTTTGTTGTAGTGTGGTCATCAACGGGCTTCTTGGTCAATCGAGAAATCAGCTCGTTGACATATCCGACGCCCTGTGTTGGTCCCATGGCGTTGCCGTTGCCAAACTTGTAGTATTTGCCCAAGGTCATGTAGTAGTCGTAACTCCGCCAATCTTCCGTGGAGAAAAGGTCGCAGAACCTAGATTGCCCTGCTCCGTCGGGGGTGTTGACGGTGTTGAAGGGACACAAATCCATCATGTAGACGGTCTCCGCCAGCGACAGCTTAGCTTTCCGTAAACTCCTGTTGAGTCTATCTCGGATAGGAGGCAGGAACTTGTTTCCCCAGGCAGTTTGTTCGTCGTTTTCACCCGGTGCATCGTCATCCTCAAACGAGCTGCACGATCCATGCGACATGGTATTGTTGATGCCAGGAGCTTCAGGGATGACCAAGATATCATCGATATAGTCGTCGCCAGACTCCCCTCGAGAGGCATAAAAGCCCCGCGTAAAGTTGTAGGACGACACGACGACTCTGTCAGACCCTGATGCTCGAATGAAGGGCTCTGCGTTTTCAGCGAGTCCAATGTATCGCTCGTAAAAGGCTTTCCCAGAATCAATCATCTGATCCTGACCAAACTGCGTCAGGTCCTCAGCTCCAAGCTTATAAGTGTAGCCCTTGAGCCACTCGTAGCCTTTGCCGTAGCTGGTCACGGATTTCTGAAGACGGGCAATGGTAGCGGCGTATGCTTCAGACTTGGTAGTTGTTGGGTACCGGGCTCCATGGCGTGACAAGACAAGAGCAAAAGTGACCTCGCAGCCCTCCGGTGTTGATGTATCAACTTCTGATGGCACAGAAAAGAAGGAGGAATACTGGCCCCAGAGTCTGGAGATGTCGTTACAGCTTCCGTCATACTCACATTCCGAGGTCAGTGTGCTATGGAATGTCAATTTGAGCCCAGCTCACCAAGTGCTTTACAACTTACTTGTTGTGAACCCAAATAGCCAGAACCGTGATCAATGCGATTGTGCTGATCACCATGACGAGATAACTCCATCGCCGCGTCTCTCGTCGTTTATGCTGCGTATGCCAGTTCTCAAGGCGCTCAGCATCCGCCTGGTTCTCGGCATCAACTTCTTCTTCATTTCCGGATAGCAATCGCCCACGCTCAGAGTCAGAGTCAGACATGTCTGGAAGATCCGCCGGTGAAGGCGCGTTGTCGTTATCGCGCGAGATCCGCACCATCTCTAATGAATCGGTTATCGTGACCAGGGTTGTTGACTGTAGTACTAGCTCCCCATCAGACGAGCCAGCAGCTGTGGCTGATCCCAACGAATGTGGTGGTGGGTGATGGAAATTTGTACCAAGAACTACGAAGATCGAGAGTGGCCGGGTGAGAGTTTCCGTAGATATCTCGGGCTGATGGTATCAGATGATTAAAGTAGACACCATCCCTGGACGTTGATTGAGTTCGAGACACCCGAGAACTGAGGTGGGCCACGTGCACGATCATGAGGCTGACGAATGAGGCATATCAGCCACATCCGGCACTCTGATGTACTGGTTACAGTAATGAATGTTGACATAGATATCAGTATATGGTATTTACTATTTAGGTGTTGCAATGTTTTAGCACTCAACACTCATTTCTTACCTGTTGATATTCAAATGCTGAATTCGAATACCCTACACCTTCAACTAGAAATATGAAGGGCTTTATTGCAAGCATTAACTATACAATCAATTTACACAAGTTTACACACTCAATATGAGTTTGGGTATTAGGAAAATACCGCTCTAGGCGGTGTGTATTGTAATTACATCGTGCAGAGCCTGTAATCTATATCGCTCCGCAGGATGTCTATCATTATAACATGACGTGAATTTTAGAGCAAACCTGCCACCCAAATCCATTTCCCAGTCATTATCCCATATCCCATATCCCATAAATAACGACATACCCAAAAAGCCGTACCACATAGTCTAGCTACATGGCAGCCAGTCGCATATCGTATAATGGTATCATCAAACGCACACAAGCAATCAAACGTCCAAACAGAAAACGCGGGGGTATCAGTCGACACATCCAATCATTCATTCACATCGCAACACCGACGCTTCTTCTAGGTCGAGTATCATTTCTGCCAAACGTGGCGAACCGCGAGATGAGGGGTTCGTCTTGTGACACAGCAGGTGTGCTACCCATAGAGCACGTCGTTGGAACCGTACGATCCTCGTCGTCCGACGCCCAAGTGCTAACAGTGTCGACAGAGTCCGTGCTCCGCCGTCGTACTGACGTCCCGCCCAGCGAGACCTGATAGAAGCCTTGGTTGCCCTTGATCGGACGAGGAGCGTTGGTGACAGAGTCGAAACTCATGTTGCGGCTATGTTGTGCCCCGGGGAAGAGCCAGCTCGACACCCGGGAAAAGGACTTCTTCTTCCTCAGAGGAGGTCGAAGTACTAAAGGTAGAGGTGGTGGTAGAGGGGCATTGTCCCTCCTGGTACGAGAAGGAGGAGTAGAGGGGGTTCGTAGCTCTCCAGGAGTCCGAGTCTGGCGGGGAGGTGTAACAGGGACCCTCACTGGTGTACGAGGGGATCTGATGGGCGCTGTGTGCGGGCGATCAATGATATCAGAGTTGAGGCGTTGAGCAAATGATGGAGCTGCTGGGGGCAGAGCAGGAATTGAGGGCATAGGTTCTAGTTCTGGACCAGTTAGTGCAAAAGGTTCATGACCACGGTACACCGAATTCATACCTGGCATCGTTCGGGCTACCGAATGAGGAGTTGGTGGTCGACTAGGAACATAGAGACTCTGCCTCTCAATAACATCATCGATCTGCTTCTGGAGCTTCTCCACCTCAAGCATGGCACTCGCGACTCGTTCCTTGACCTTTTCCACATCTGGCGACGTATGAGCACGAGGACGGCCGCGCGACTTTGGAGGTATCAGAGGAGGGATCTCGTCGTCTCCATGAGAAGATGAAGGTGCACTACCCAGCATCTGTCGGCGAGGGAAGTGGAATGACATGGAAGAATCTGAGAAGCTCTTCTGGTGCTCCGACGGAGGCTTCACTTCGTCCGTGTGACAATCTGATCGTTCCGACATACATTCAGAATAGTCTGACGAGGGAGCTGGATTGGCAGGCCGTGGGTCGAAGTGAGGCATGATGGGAGATACACGGTTGTCAGGTTGGTAGATGCTCAACTCGAGGGGTCGGTAAGGACGCTGGGGAAACTGCTTAGCAGGCCGAAGATTTGAAGCCCGTGATGGCGTAGGTTCAGGATATTCATAGAAAGGACCAGAAGCAGTCGAGACATGGCGAAACTCTGAAGGGGCTGAGATGAGTGGTCGGCGTGAAGCTGAAGAGAATGACCAAAATCTCCTTCTCTTGGACGAGAGGTCCGTTGGAGCCTTTCTCAACATATTGTGATGCTCCGGCATGGCGACAGGTCGCGGTTGGTGAAGTGGTTGGTCGTATACAACTGGATATGAACTCTTCTCATCGACTTGGCCTATCAGCAACTGTTCGTCGCTCAACCTGCCCACGGGCCACGAAATTTTCATAGCAGACGACGAATCTGAGGCCCAAGCAGTTGCAGAGGTGGAGGTAGAAGTAGACAGGAACTTACTACGACGCGGCCTCGTATCCTCATAAGAGGCCAGCGGTGCGCAGCAGAGAGAAAGCCACGAGGGCCATGCGGCTTCATCAGAGCCATGGGCACCGTGAGAAACGGCGTGTGTCATGCTGCGTGCGAGTCTCTCACGTCATACCGAGAAGGCGTAGAGAAGAAGTGTGAGAGGAAAAGGCGGTTAAGAGACCAAACCACTGAAGGGTCGCGTATTCGAGACAAAGGAAATGCAAATGGAAATGGAAATGGCAAGGCCAAAGGCAAGATGAAAAGAAGGGATCACCAAGTATAAGCGGGATGGACACTGCACACTACTACTTCGTATATGTAAGCCAGTACATACATGCAGAAGTGGAGGGTGAAGGACGGGAAAGCTGCAGGAAAGAAGACCAGGGACCCGGCAGATAAAAAGAAGCATGAGAAGCAATCAGCGGCAAGCAACTTGCAGTCTAATCCAGCCCATCTCGTGGGTGATGGCCGGGCCGCGACGTTTCCTTGGTGGTATATCCACACCCATTGGCATCCACAACCCTACAGCCTCTGCAGAGGCATCTCAGAGCTTCAGGCCCCATTACGATCAAAATCATGATGGAAAAATAAAATAAAATTATGGGCGGCAGCCTGAGGGGATGCAAAACGAGGCATTGAGTGGTTGACGACTGCTCATAGTGCAGGTGATGGACCGGGGTCTACTGTTACGCCGGACCAGTCGGCGCTTAGAAGACGGCGCTGACGGACTCCCGAAGATGTTAGCGCTACACACCAACTCTAACAAAACAGCACAAGAGAGTTGAGGAGACTCACTGACTGGGCCACACGCAGTGCCCGAGATGGTGTCGTCCGTCTCAAAGTCCCCTAAACCAGCCTGTCGAGTCGATGTCGTGCATCCGGTCCACCCTACTACACTCTCTGCCTTGCCACCAAAGGGCCCAGGACGAGGTCTCGTGCTGCCCCGGTATTGGACGGCTGCGTGAGATGATGGGGTTGAGGCCTTTGCCTGTGTTCGAGGCTGTGTGTCGTCACGCTGCACACTTCTCACAGTTCTCTCGTCGGACTGGTGTGAACCTGGCTCTTGGCAAGGGCATCGATATTACATGGGTAGATCAGCAATCACGTACCTGGTTTGCATACTGTTACTGTTACTGTTACTGCAACACAAACGGTTCAAGCGGCAAAGAGTCTGAACTGTTTTTAGCACTGGACCCATGGAACAGCAAACAAACACCCAGCAGTAGATCATGAAGCTTGAGCCTCGCCTCGCCTCGCCTCGACCTTGCTACAGTAGTGTGATTAGCTCTGTGATGAAAATCTTACCCTTTCTCGTGTTGCCTGTCTTTCTTGAATCGACATCTGACGTCGCATCCACACGTCTTTGCTTGGGGGTTGCACCACCGGTTTGGGAAACACCCTGGTCTTGCCGGGCTGATTGGCAGATGCACCCCGGAACTTGGTTTCTTCCTCATCTCTGCTCCATCAAATCGGTACGCTGCACGTTTTGTTACTCTCTGGCTGACAGCCGCGTGTGCCTGGTTGTATGGAATGCTAGGACCTCTTGAAACGTGGGAGCATCAGGAACGCCTGTCAATCTGCCCTCCGTCCAACTGGAGTCTAGTTTAAGCAAAACGTCTCGTCACTTGGCTGGGAAAACTGGCCGTCGCGTCCCAAAACGGCCGTGACTGATGTTTCATGCAGCCTAGAACGGCGACGAGCTCAGGGCCTTTGTGATGGCCTCCTCAATGGGCCGACGCGATACGATTCGTCTGGAACGAGATTTGAGACAAATTGACTAAACGATGATGCTCCCGAAATTTAAGATTGGCGCTGACGGATGGCTAAAAACAGTCTTGATTTTACGAGAGCACCACCAGACTGTAAGCGGCCATGGATTGTATCTTGGTGTGTCGTGTTGGGATTATCGCCCGTTATCTTTTAGCCGTAACAATAAACGCACAGCCCAGCATTTGTCTCAGTGAGAGTCACCAAGGAATCAACTCGCATCTAATGCAGGCAAGGTGTGATGGCTTCCTTTGTGGAGTTGAAGAGGTGTCTGAGGTGCAGCAGTAGTAAACAGCCTAGACAGCCCAACTGACGGGACCAATTCCATTCAGTCGGGTCAAAAGTCAAGCCTGATCGACAGCCGGACCGCTCCCTGCTGCTGCTGCTGCTGCTGCTGCGAACATGGTTGCTACAGTAGTTTGCTCAGTCAGTATCTTGCGTTACTTTCCGTCGGGTCGTCTTGTTGCATGCCCGCCGCCACCACTGGCTCAGATGGAAGTGCTTGGTGACGTGAAGGTGGTGGTGCCCCTGACTTTGCCTTTGCTTGGTGCTTAAAATAGCGACGCTGATAGGATTGGTGGCTTTGCAGCTTCGCTAGCTCATGTCAGGGATACGTCCAGAAGCGCACAGGATGGAGGAGTTCTGGAGTGTATGGAGGCAAGAGGCCATTCACATGCCGTAGTATTGAACGTAAAATAGAAGATGGTGCATGTTCTAGTGGCGATCTTCAGTCATTCTGCCCGATGAAATTTTATCGTGTCATCGCGAGAGGCGCATTTTTCAGTTTGGATGCCAACATGTCTCATTCTTCGAGTCGGGAATGGCTGTTTAAAAGGACGGGCGGATCCTATTTCCTTGTTTCCTGTGCATTCTGAGCCCTTGCAAAGAGCCAAACGCGGATGCAGCGGGTATGGCGCGATTCAAAGTGTGGGATTAAGGCGGCCTCTTTGATTTTGGTATTTGTTTTTAGATTTTTTGTTGGCAATTATGACTGTGTATGGTGTCGGTGACGATGAAAGCTGGAGGTTGAGGAGGAGGAGGAGGAGGAGGAGGATGACTTTCCAGTTGATCCAGAATTAGCAAGCTGCCTGAGGTACACCAGGAGACAAGGGTAATGTCCGTGACAAAAAGCTTGCAAGATCAATCAGCCCGCTCAGGCAAGAAAATAGAATAATATAGTACTCAATCGCCAAATTTGAGCAGCATTTCAATATTCTAGATAATATCTCTAGAAGTCTGTATCTGACTTCGTACTCAGCATATGAGCTTAGCACTCAAGTCTTGTAGTCTCAATTAGCAAGAAAATATTGCTTGATCATCGGTACCATCTAAATTTAAAATAAATACATCCTATATCGTAGAACTATCTACTATTTCATCATATTCATGTGACAACGTTCCTTTATCAGGTATCATAGATCCGAATCTTCAACTGACCGGGTAAATGAATCTGCCGGCACTCCACACCACGGCCAAATCTGGCAGGCGGGATAACGGTCGCTCGTGGCAGAATTCCAAAATCTCAAGTAAATTCCCAGGCGAGAGGTCCAGATTGCGACGAGCTGTCAGGTCTTCAAGATGGGCAAACGGGACTTCAACAGCGGAGATGGCGCTGCCGCTTTTCGCAAGCGCCAGAAGATCGCCCACGAGACGCCCACAAGCGAAGAGGTGACCTCGAGTGACCAATTGCGCAAACTCCTCTCTTTTGACCAGGATTTGCGCAACGCCAGACACGGTAAGTGGTGATGAAGAAGAAGAAGAAGGACTACCCAGCGAAGCATAACCTAATACCATGTCTTTCCAGGTCTCCAATCTTTCAAGAACCTTTTAGATCAGCTCGTACAAGAAGATGGCGACCGAAAAGCAAACCTCGAAATCCTACATCAGTACCTCGAAGCCGTCAAGCCTAGAGATACATCCGAAGATGCTGTCTTCCTCAGCGACGTCATGGAAATGTGGTCCTTTGCCGTCCAGGCCAACAACGATGGTGTCATGTCATCTGTCGCAGTCGTCTTGGCCTTGCTGCTCCAAGTCCTTTCGGGCTCGCTGCAGCTTGTTGGTCACGGCCTCGGTATCTGCCAGACCCTTCTACAAGAACAGCAACTCAAGTCGTTGGCCAAGAACCTATCGGCGGAAAAGAGCAAGGCATTTATCATCTCACCGACCCTGCGTCTACTTCGAGAGGCTACGTGCTTGGATGGTGGTGCCTACGCGAAGCGCATTTTCCGCGCCAGGAACTTTACCCTAACGTCGCTCGGAAGAAATCTCGAGATTGGACATATCGGCGATACTCAGGAGGATGTGCGCAAGGCCTCGGTCAGGACAAATGCCGTTCGATTCTTCTTGAGTCTTCTCAAGTTCCTGGGTTCCGATGGGAGAAGAGAGCTTCTATCACAAAAGGAGCTTCTGTCTCATCTGACCTACATGATCAAGAGCGACCCCCCATATCTCATTTCGGATATCTTGGAGTCTCTAAAGACAAATGTCTTGAAAGACGACAAGATCCCTCGAGAAGTCAAGTTCCGGAGTTTCAACACCAAAACGCTGGTGCGGTTCCTAGCTCTATACACATACGCCAGCGACGGCGAGGATGTTGAGGAAAAGTCAACAGTGAGCTACAAGGCCCATCAACTTCTAATCTATATCTGTACAACCCCCAATGCCGGTGTGTTGTACCCCTCCACTGGCCTTTATCCCAAGGAGTCTGAGGACGATTCGGTACCAGGCGGACGTACAAAAGCTAGCACACAAGCGCTTTTCACCGACAAGTACAAGGATGATATCCCTGTGTACAACTTTGTCCTTGCCGAATTCGCCCAAAAGCTACGCCCTTGGTCTAGTCTCAAGCACAGCGAGCTTCTGGTTGCTATATTCACAGCTGCACCTGAACTCACTGCCAAGTACTTCATCAACAACCGATCCTTCACATTCGAACCGAAGCTGTCCATGACCTGGATTGGATATGCCGCTTTCCTCTTCAACACCATGCAGATTCCCTTACCTCCTCGCTTCGGTGATCGCTCACGCTCCGCCAAGGCTCCTCCTCCTACATCTATCCTGCTCGACAACATCATTCCCCTTCCCGTCAACCAAAAGGTTCTTATCCGATGTCTCTCGTCCAAGTCTAACCTTAGCTCCTTCTTCGCCACTCGAATTCTCATTGTGGCGGTTGAGAAGCTCGCTGAAGCTCTGAAGATGTATGAAGACGTGTCTAAGGGCAAGGATCCTATCTGGCCGGAGGCTAGCCGTCGCTTGATCGATTCGTTTTGCCAACGCATCCCTGATATGAAAGAAGTGGTTCGATCGTACAAGGGGATACCAGCTGAGAACATCCTCCACAAAACCATGGCTAGTAGACTGCTGCGTCTCTACTACGAAGTCATTCCACAGGTCGCCCTTGCTGCCAACTTTGACGTTTCGCCTTTCTTCACACAAGTTCTTAAATCACTCAACAGTGGAAGCGAGAGGCATGAAGACGAGTCATTGAGGGTCATGGAGCTTGAGAACCTTGTGTCAATTGCTAGCTACTCTCCTGGTATGCGGTGGTTCTCGAGGATAGACAGCCTCATCGATGGAGCAGGCTCATCACCGTACACTGCCCTCCTACGACTACTCTGCGACAAGAAGCGAGATCTTCCTTTCCAGCAACTGAAGAATGTTCTCGGTGATGTAGCCGTTGAGAACCAGCTCGTCACAAAGGCAGCCCTCTTGAACCCTCTATTCGAGGCTCTTCAAGCAACCCTGGCCGATGTCACGGTCAAGGATATGGGCAAGGTTTGGTCATTTGTTGACAACTGCATCAACCGATGTGCTTCATCGCCAATCAAGTACCTCGACTTGCTGGAAACATACACGCAGGAAGACGGGCTTTCATCTGATAACGACACGGCTTTGGTCAACGTGACCATGGTAGAGCAATTGTCGTTTGCCATGAACTCCGCCAATAGCGATGAGAAGGCTGCACTCGGCAGATTCCTCTCTTCCTACTTTTCTACCTCGTACAAACTAAACTACGGTAAACAGCTCACCAAGGCTCTGTACAAGCGCATCTCAGAACCATTCTCCTCGTCCAAGATTAAGATGAAGAAGCTCAAGGAAGACAAGGCTGATGAAGCGGACGTTGACCAAGAAATGCCCGATGCTGAGACAACCGACACCAATGCAAAGGACGGATCCTTCATTGACTCTTCAAAGCTCGAAGCCATGCTCCATGTGCCGCTCACCGAAGAAGAAGATACCTCAGCTTTGACCAAATGGGCTGGCAAAAACGCAGAAGACCTCGTCGAAGACGGTTGGGCAGCAGGTCTAATCCGCCTCCTCTCCTCTACCCACATCAATATCCGCAAAGAAGCCCTCACCAGCCTCCTCAAAATGGCCGCCAAGCTCAAAGAATCCTCGTATGAAGAAAAGGAACAGGTCTGGCTACTCCTCTCCGAACTCGCCGAGTCCTCTCGGGACCAAGTTGACAAGGGCCCCGTCCCCTCCGCCCTGACCGCCTTTGCCATCCACGCTCTTGACGTCCTCAAGAGTCCGCTTCATCCTCTCTATCCAAAGGTCAACGGCTTTCTCACCCGCAGCCCCGTCTGGCCTGCTGACAAACTCCCCCTCGCCCACGACGTGCTTCACGGTGACCCCTCCGAGGATGACAAGTACTACACCGAAATCACATGGCTCCTCGTCTACCTCC
Source organism: Fusarium sp. NRRL 66182 (assembly GCA_013266265.1). Classification (NCBI taxonomy): domain Eukaryota; kingdom Fungi; phylum Ascomycota; class Sordariomycetes; order Hypocreales; family Nectriaceae; genus Fusarium; species Fusarium sp. NRRL 66182. Next base: position 54,067 of record JABFAK010000113.1, on the reverse strand, counting down.
TCGACAGCCTACGCAGTCCCTCCGACCTAGGCATCTTCCACCGCAAGCGCTGGTTCGAAAAGATTCTCGCTCTCGGTGCAAACCCCTACCTGCGCGTTAATCTACGCACACGTCTTCTGCGTCTGCTCTATCGTGCCACATGCATCGAGGGTGGTAGTACAACGCTCGTGACACGCTTCGGCATCTTGAGCTGGCTTGATATACAACGCGCTGCGTTTGAGGGCGGTGAAGAGGCAGATGTGTTGGCTGCACTTATGAGGAGGGTGTGGGAGACTTGTGATCAGGAAAAGGTCAGGGTTTGGAGTAAAGGGGGAGTTGAAAAGTTGCTTGCTGCGCATGTTTTGTAAATTGGCTGGGTCTACAGAATAAGTTGAGTTAGGTTAGATAGTATGATGGCTTGATATACCCGGCGTTCTAACACCAAGACCCCAGGACGTCACGTATATATATACGCTAATGTGTTTTTGATGAGAAACAATAGTTGGAATGCCCAGGCTATGTATAGTATAGTACATCTTGTACTCTATCAACGTAAACAATACACACTTCTAGAGCAAAAGACAAAGATGTAAACGTCAAACTTGATCAAATTTGTGCGTACATGTATGTACAGTAGTATCCTTAACCATCTACCACAACAAAAAAGCCAACACAAATTGTGCAACAAGATAAAATCACCCAACTACAAATCGCTCCGCTAAAACCCCCCCGCGCATTATTATGGATAAGAGTATAGAGAGAGGACAAATGTTGCGTTTTTAGTATTCCCATCCTAGTTTCGCCATTGAAATCCAAAAACCCCCAGATATTACTTTGCAAGGCTGTGCGGCATTATAAATGACAGGTACATGCTGAGCTCTACAGTTGGCCGGAGAGCAGTGCTTCCGTGGCTAGAAAAGAATGTTAGTCTAGGGTTATAGTGAGAGGATGTCATGGGTAACTTACCAGAATTGATGTAGGCCCTCTTCGCATCTAGAGGAACATTGAAGCGCCTCTCGAGCTCCTGCTTGATGGCCTTCTTGGTGACGGTCATCAAATCAGCCGTCTTGAGAATGTCGCGGATCTCAGCGAGAAGGGCGTCATCGCTAGGCATGCCAACCATCTCCTCCGGAGAAAAGAACTGAGAGCCGCCGAACTGGCTCGCGCGGTTTCCGGGCATCTCAGAGTGAGCCAGAGACATGCGAGACATGTTCTGGTGGCCGAAACCAGCTGTTGAACCAGGACGGCTGGGCTGGTAACCACCGCCGTACTCGGAGAAGGGACCCTGAGCCTTGGTGGCATAGCTGTAGCCAGAAACCTCAGATCGGACATCGTCCCGGGCGGTCGCGGTCTGGGTCTCCCACAGCTCGGCCTGGTACTCCTCCCACCTCTTGCGAGGAATCGAGTTGGGATCAAACTTGCCCTCATCAGACACGACAATCTTCTTACCCTTCTCACCAGCGATAACACGAGTGTTGCCCCAGTTGAAGTCATCCATGTGCCAGAAAGAGTACAGGGGCAGACCGAAGGAGAAGACGGGAATGGCAGCGATGTACATGATCATCCAGCCCACCATCTCCCACTTGCGACGAACAATGAAGATGATGGCTTGTAGACCGTAGATGGCACCGAGCAGCAAGAAAGCCGTGATGGGCACAACTGTCGCGTTGTCGGCAACGAGGTAGATCAGGTAGCCGATATACATGACGATGACAGGCTGGACAACAGTACTGAGAAGATCAATGAAGACGACGAAACGCATACTGAAACAACAGAAACCGCAAAGTTGAGCCAAAGGAATAAGCTCGGCAAGGTTGTGAACGGTAGAGTTGATCCATCGACGTCGCTGAGACAGGAAGACAGCCCAAGAGTCGGGTGCGATAGTCCAGGCATGTGCGCTGAAGAGGTACTTTGTCTTGAACTTGGAGTGATACTTGAGAAGCAGGGTTGTGAGATATCGATCCTCGCCAAGATGGAGAAGGTTCTTCATGTGGAGAGTATCAACACGAATTGTCGAATAGTCCTCAACAATCTCCTTGCTGACGAACAAAGGCTTGCCAGTCTCAGCAGCGCGGATTCGGTACATGGAGAAACAACCGGGCAAACAAGTGACGGAACCGAACAGACTCTCGAAGGCCTTGGATAAGTTGTGAGAAATCCAGTACTCGTAGACTTGAATCATGGTGATAAATGAACCCTTGGCGTTGGTGAGAGCCGTTTCACCACAGCAAGCAATCAGACGAGTATCGTCGATAAAGGCCGAGATCATACGAGTAGCTGAATCAGGGGCAACGACTGTATCGGCGTCGATCTGGAAGAGATATTCGTAAAAGGTTGGGTTGACACCAATAATATTGCGGATTTGATGATACATCTCAAGCTCCATGGGACTCATGGGAAGGTTGTAGTGAACGCGGTTAAGGAAGCGCATGAGAACCATCTGCGAATCTCGCTTACCGCGGTTACCAGGACGAGAGACCTCAGAGGGCTTGCCGACCTTGACGATGACCATGAAGGGAACGATGTGTCCTTGGACTTCGTAGAGACCAGAGTAAATCTTGCCCATGTTGTGCTGCTTCATACCCTCACCAAGAGCCTCAAAGCTCAGGGGCTCGGGGTCGACAGTCTCAGAGACACCAAGAATATCCAACACGATGCGAGGAGTAGGCCTATCGTTACCCTGACCGATAATCATACCGTCACAGACAACGACGAGAAGCTTGCGCTTATCATCGTACTTCATGCGAGAGAGCGAGTCGATGGCACGACGCAGAGAGTCCTCGTCTTCGGTATACGCAGGAATCATACACATGACGAACTTGTCGAGGTTCTCCGGTACATTCTTGCCACCAAATTGCAGCGCGGCGAGGAACTTGAAGACAAGGATAGAGGCGAGCAAAACCGAGATGGCCAGGATGAAGTACTCAGCAAACTGGCAGCGAGTAGAGCTTCGGGTATCGGAGTCACCAATGTAGAAGAGGTTATTCAGACAAGTTTCCATGCGGGCCTTGCGAACAGGATCCAAGTTGATGCTATCCCAAAATTTGGAAACGTCTTGACCCTTCGCACTTCGGAAGAGCTGGACAACAGCATCCTCCATAAAGTCTGTAGCACCAGGGATGACAGGAGTTGCTTGGCCAGCCTTGGGCTTCATGCGCAGACCACCCTGAAGATACTTGGTCATATCGTATACTTTTCCGTGGATAGTGACAATGTTGTAGGCCGAATCTCTGGCGAGCTTCTGGACATACTTTGGACTGTAACCCATTCTGCCCTTGAGGTAGACGTGCTTGAAGGTGTACATTTGTTCAAAGTACCAGTCAGGTCGGCTGTCGTTTGTGCCATAGCGGAAATCATGGTAGCGGGAGTTGACATCGATATCTCGCGAGGCAAGAAGTTGAGGCTGGCCAGTGATGTTGGTGTTTCGGTTGTCCAGAGTGACCTCAGGGGGTATTTGGCCATTCTTACCCTGGCACAGGGCAGAAACTTGGACAGGGAAGAGAGGAGAGATATCCTTGCCGGCATAGTTGAGAAGAGTCTCTTCACTGATCAAGTTGCTTCCAGGGTAATGGTTGGGGATGTAGGCGTCCAGATCAATGACAAACCCGCGAATAGCAACGTAAGCACCGCTACTACCCTTGTCGCCATTGTAGGAAGAGAGTTCGCCTGCACTGTAGACGAATTGCTTGGGACAAATGAGCATGGGGAATCCGACCATGAAGAAAGCAGACATAGCACACGTAAGCCAGATGAGCATATTGATAGCAAGCTTCTCCCTCCAGGCCATTCGGACGTCCTTTCGAGACATGCGTCCGATGATTCTGATGGCAAAATCAGGGATGAACCAAGTAAGGAAGAAAACAAGGGCAACCCATCGCTTTCGGCTAGGCTTGTCTTTGTACTCTTCGACTTCCTCGAGGGACTTTTCGTTACCTCGCTCAGCCATCTGCTCTCGGGTGTCCAGGTTCTTGAACATGTCACCTCCACCAAAAGCAGAGACACCGGCCTCAGATCGGCTGTCGTCGGTGAAGTAGCCTCCCTTGGCCTTCTCACCATACATGAGAGGGGTATTGCCGCCGGATATCAGGTGCTCCTTAGATGCGCCGAATGGTATAGACTCAGCAGGTGTGAGGCCATCGCCGGCGTCTGATGATGGCAGGCCACCGTAACGGCCAGAGACAGAAACAGCTTCTCCAAGCTGTGTAATCTCCATCCAGCAGCGTTCACTGAGAAACACGCCAGTAGCCCCAACCCTGACTTCATTGTTGGGCCACTGCTTCTCCTCAATAACCATTTCGGCACGCTCTCGCTCACTGCCGACCAAGATTGTCTCAGCATCTGTCATGCCGAGGAATTCACCAAAGGGCAAAAACAAGCTAAAGTCTGCAGATCGCAGACGTTGGCTGATTTCAGCGATACCAAAGGTCTGCACCTGCATGCGCACACACTTGCTATCAAACTGGTTGGCGATCCTTCGATCGTTGGGCTTCAAGCAGAAGATAAAGTATGAGTTGGTGCCGGCGTCGGTAACGGCCTTTTGAACGTTTTCCAGAGCTGACAAGAACTGGCCTGATGCTCCTTGCTCAATGGTCATCTTGGGATTCTTCTTGGACCCCCCTGCTTGACTGGTCGAGTCCAGCTCCTCCATAGCCTCTTGTTGCTGACGCTTGTAGGCTGTGCTGGGTCGGCCCGTACGGTGAGTCTTTCGGGACATGACACTAGGTGCACGCATAGGCTTGGAGCTGACGGTAGCCTGCATGACTGTGGTGCGTTCATTGGGGTGAGTGACAGTCTGCAGAGCCTCCTGGCCGAAAAGACGGGCAACAAACTCGCTCTTGGTGCCGTTGATCATGTTCAGAAGATCACCAGAGATGATCTCGCCATTCTCCTCGATAAGGCCCTTGACGGGATAGTCAACCTCACCGGCGAAATGCTTGACAGTGAAGCAGGCGGAGGTGTTCTCGGTCATGAAGTTGCTACCGGGCAGCTTGGCGGTGGCAGAGCCAACCTCGATAGCAGCGTTCTTGCCATCAAAGCGCCTTCGAAGAGCCTCCAGCAACTGCATGTCAGACCTGTTGCGGCGGGTCTGGTCGTCGAGAATGCTGAGAAGACCGTTGCCCGGCTTCAGGATGCCTCTGACAGCGTCCGAGTTGTCGAAGTAGCTGGTGGCTGCCACGCTGACTTCCTCGGACTCGAGCATATCAGCCTTGCGATCGAAGAAATTCTGAAGAGTAAGGTTGTAAATGCTCTCGGTGGCGGCGTTGTTGAGCAGCTGGTCGAGCGCAGAGCCAGTGGGCGTTTGCTGGCAGAAACCAGGAAAGTCGACAATGGACACAGTGTTGGCAATGGACTCCTCGGGAGCACAGAGGCGTTGGTTAATGGTCTCGAGAATCCAAGCCACAAGAAGAGAGTACAGTGTTCGGGCGAGCTCGCCGGCATGAGCGTGAGCGCCATTGGGGTCAAGCATGACTGTAACTCGCTCCCGGTGAATCATCTTGGTCTTGTAGCCAAGAGTTGTCTGGAGATCAGCAGCACTCACGCCGAGGAAAGCGGCGACGATGGCAAGAACCTCCTTGTTCTTGACTGCTGTGATCGTTGTGCCACCCTCGTGGGAGAAGCCACCGCTATCATCAGCAGTGGCGCTTGTCTGGCTGGTTGTCTCGAACTCCAGCTGTCCAATATGTAGAATACTGGCGAGAATCTGGCAGATCTCGGCGATCTCGGCACGGGGGAATTCAAGCTTACGGAGGGCGTTCTTGAAGACTTGGAAGCCCTCGGCGTCGTTGATTCCAACCTTGAGCTGTGTGGGATGACCAAGGTACTTCCATCGCTTCTGAGCAGTGCCTGTAGCGTTGGAAGCTCCGTCCAGGCCAAGATGCGACTTTTCAGCCTCACTTGTACCAGCCAGGAGATAGTATAGAACATGGAAGTTACGCTCCCCAGTGGGAACATCGGCGATACGGCTACGCTCGAGTCGATGGTCGAGAAGCTTACCACCAATCAGGACAGGGTTTGTAGTAGCCGAAGTATCATATTGCAGCTCGTAAAACAGACCAGACTTGGAGGCGGTGGGCGTCGTGGCTGTCTTTGTAGTTGTGAGACTATCAAAAACATATGCGGCGAGAGAGAGTTTGGTAGAGAGCGGTGTTGAAGACTTGTTGAGGAGAGCAGTAAGGAGATGGGCACGGAGAGTAGACTTTCCAGAGCCAGATTCACCCCTGAGCACATCAAGTTAGCAACGTTTTCCGTCTCTAGAAATTCAGGGTTCAAATCCAAAAACACTTACAGAAACACAACGGCCTGGTTCTCGGATCGGTGTCCTAATCGCAAAAAGGCCCGGTCGGCGATGTCTTCAGCGCCGGCCATGGCGCTTCCCTCCTTGCCACCATCGGGACCCTTGGCCGAGGAAGTATAGGTGTTGAGCGAGATGAGGGCGTGAGAAGATAGTCGAGCGGTAGGATGAGAGACATGGAAACGACTGGCGAGGTGAGCAGTGAGATGCGTGTCGGACTGAAGATGTGCTGGCAGCGAAGGCAGAGAGGGTTGGTTGTGAGGGCCTCCTGCGCCACCGAGCTGTGGCAGGCTCATGGCCATGATGGGCAAGTAGCCAGCAAGCGGCTCCCGGTGGTTGAAGCGATTCCGTGAGCGGTGTATTCGATACGATGATTGTTGTTATGGGTCTGTTAGTAGGGAATCAACCGTTGTCGTCGTTGAGTAATTGTATGCAGATTCGAGCAAAGGCAAGGCAAGGCAAGACAAGACAAGTCAAATCGACAACAGGCACTCTGAGCGAGGGCAAGGGTGCAAGTGTCAGGCCAAAAACGAGTGTCGTAAACAACAATAAAGTTAGGGAAAAAAAGGGAAGAGGAAGAGCAAGGCTCCGGAATCAGAAGCCTTCACCAGTTTGTTTGACTTTGGTGCAACTCTACTTTGGCAAGGTATAGTAAGTATAGTATTCAACACCAACAAAAACAACCTGGGAAAAGGGATTGTTTTCTTAGCACGACTGGCCACATGCAAGTCTTCTCGTACTAACAAGCCCAAGGAGTGAGTGGGTGGGTGGGTGGAGGAGCGAGGTACACGGAAGAGAGAGTGGGATACTCTTGTACGGTGGACCATAGAGACCAGGGGTGCAAAACGTAAGCCCCCCTACCTACCTATGTATCTATGTATCTATGTTTGGCTTGTGCCACGACCACGGCATAAAAATGGACGCCATACGAGGTTTTCCCCGGTCATAGCCACACGGCAGTCCCGGGCAGATTCTCCCCCCCCTGAGTCTGGGGTTGTCTGTCTGAGTGTCTGTAGACTCTGTGTGTGTATTCCCATGACTGTCTTTGCCTCTGCCATCGCCTATCCGTGTTGTATTATTTTACAGCATCATATATTAATTAGAGATATGGATTTTAGAGTTTCAACATTCCCGAGCGCGGTGGACAAATGAACGGTTTCTGAAACTGCGCCTGGGAACTGGCTAACTGAATTTCCATTTATCACAAGTACCATCATGATGAAATCAGCACACACTGTACGCGTTATACATCCGACATCGAATGCCACAGCGCATCTGTCCGCTGTCTGTGCTGTCTCTGAGGCCCTGCCTCTCCAATATCGCTTCTCTTTTTCATCTCATTTAGTTTTTAGTTTACACGCCACGAACGGTCAACTATGACGGGAACTGAGACGCTCTCCTCATAAGCATTCCTCTCATCATGTCCTTCTCTTCAATCCGTCCCTCACTGGGGACGCAATACACTACACTACTGCAAACTGAAGGCTAGACTGGCTGCATCATCAAGGGGACGACTAACGGCGACTTATCATGGCCCCATAGCCCATCATGGTTGGTACGAACTCTCTTTAGACCCCTAAAAAAGAAACCCAAGCCTTCTACGGTCCATTTAGCCAACCGGTTGTTCCCCAAATGGCATCCACCCACACACGCTTCTAACCGCACAGACAGGGACGACGCGGCGGGTCATACAAAAGGCTTGTTCAACTTGTTTTTATGCTCCAATTAACTAATCCTGTGGACTACTGTGTGTTTTTTTGGAGGCGCAACTTTATGGCGTTAAGAGGCAAGCCTCCGGGCTTAAGACATGTTTCTGATCCTGTCCGCAAAGTCCGCGTCCTTGACAAGAGCATGACAGGCGGCCGGGTCGCTCGCTGAAGGTGCAAATGGGGGCGATAGCCCTAGACATTGACAGTTCCAGATCCTCAATATCATCGGTTCAATTCTTCAGGGACTTTCGAGACAAGTCCAAGGGAAGGGATCAAGACCAGAGGACAAGCTCAGAGCAAGACTGCTCATGTGGCCTACTCGACCTACCGTCCTACCCTATGAGTCTATGACAAGGGCGAAAAATGAGAATGCAAGACGTTCTTGACATACACGTATAATATAGACGACATGAACAAATCTCGACAGTGATTTCTCAGGGGTCAGTCAAGTCCACTGTCAAGATTTCAGGCTCGCCTTACCCGGTCAGGGAGCAAATCCTCGGCTTTACAGGGGTCACGATCCGGCTCTACATAGGTGGTAGGTGGTAATCATCGATTCTCTCCCATCAGCCTTCTGGAATGTGTGAACGGCGATGCTAGCCTCAGATTTCCCCCTGCCGCTGTTATTTTGGGAGCGGGACTTGCTGTGATGACAGACTGGAGAGTGGAGGAGACACAGTCTCTCGTCCTTTGGTCACGACAAGTCACCACGAGGCTATCTACGTATCTTCTCTCTGATGTCCCATGCCACAGTCATTCATGTTGTGAGACACGCGTGGATGGAGGGCCCATACTGTAGATGTTGCATATGTGGAAATATCCGAGACGCCCTTACTTGTGACTGATCTGCGAGACATGATATGAGGCGACTGTGGAGGAGGAGGAGAATGGAGAAATTCTCTGATTTCCCTGGCCCTTGTCCCAGCTGCGCATCATCAAGGGACAGGCTGTTGGGTGAATAATCGAGATAGTAGAAGAGAGCATGATTAATATCTTGGCCCGGATTTTTATCTCAACACGTCCGATGTAGCTCGACGCGCAGTCAGCGGCCGTTCAATAGCGGGCGTGTTAAATGCCAAATGGGACGGATGAAGAGAGAAGAATTCAAGGTAAACGCGGAGATATTAAAGAAAAGAAGATGATGGAAAAAAGAAGTGCTACATGTAGATCTACCACCTCCTGAAATTCTGAGCCGTTTATAGACAAGATCGTCATATAGCTCGATCTTTCGATTGCGTTGACGTCTAAACCTCGTTTTCTGTTCAACCAGGCCAGGATGGGTAACAGGAATTGAGTTGCTGGCAGTGTAACCACACACGGGTAAAAGAACATGGGATACTAAAACAGTATATGTGTATAGGTGAGTCTGGATCTTGAAAAGATAAATGTTCAGCCTACTTAGATAGCTATGCTACTATGGCAGACATAACAGCAGAGCCTCATGCGTTAAAGACAACACAGCCCCCATCTGGTTATAGCTGACCAACTACGACCGCAGTACGGATAATCAACTCTATTCTCGTCCAAAAAACGGTTGTGCATCAAGTGATTTTGGACGCGTAGTCGATACAGATTTGCCCTTGTCTTTGCCTCCAGGCTCGTATTTGGCCCACCCACCTTCAATCCAATCCGGCTGCCATCCTTAGTAAACGCAAGGTTTCCCTCGGGTCGGGCCCCTTGCCCCGACAGGACAGGCGATGGGGATGGGACGTCCGGCTGTTCCAAGTTTAGATATGGCATGGATCGAGCCATAGAGTGACATGTACTGCACAGTGTAGCACTAAAGTCCTTTTTTTCACGGGCAGGTCATCAGCCTCTTGTGGCATTGGTTCAGTGCCTAGAGAGCCTCTAATGGTCAGGAAATAAACTGTTTGGTGCTCTATCGAGTAGCTGCAGCATGAGCCTGACCTGACATCTTATCCAGTCAAAATCACCCCCTTATAAAAGCATCGCCCGCCTGAAGCGCCACGTCCCCGATGCTAAAAGTATCGTAATGGGACGTTGGACCTGAATTCCTGCGCTGTGGGCCCCTGTAGTCCGCCGTACACAGTGCGTCAGCATCCCCCGTATCCATTTTCGGAGTCGCCCTTTTTTTGCTGGGGGCACGCTACTACCTACCTACCTACCGTCCGACACTACCAGATCCTACTCTTCCTCGCCAGCCCAAGAACAAGGCCCAGTCGTTTCTTCAACTCTTGGAAAGCTTTCTTCGTGAGCGTCTTGTCTGCCTTTTTCTGCTTTCGCTACAGCTTCACTTGACCGGTCTCACTCGCTTTGGCTGTGTCCTTTCTATCAATCGCTAATATCGTACTTGTAACCCGACCTCCTTTTGCAACCAGGCTTCACATCCGCCAAGGCCGTGATACTTCATTCGACTACGAAAAGGAGGGCCGCGTTGCCCAGCGACCGAAACCTTCCTCTTATCATTCGACCAACTGACTCCAGCCTTTCAGCCGCATTTACTTGCTTGCAGTCGACTGTTGTTCTGTTCAATCGCTTATACAAACTTCTAATCTTTGTTACTCGGATAAAATACAGTCTACCTCGTTGTACCTGGACTCGGCCGTTGAACAAAACCTAATACCGTGTACAACATCAGTATCGCAACGTACAATCTCGTGTGATCGTCCCCACGAGGGCATCACCTTCACCGACCATGACGAGCCGAATGTCCATGTATTCGATGGCATCCGAGGCCATGGGTGGTCCTCAAGCCGCCCAGGTGTCGACGACGACCCTCCTGAATGCCATCCACAATATCTACTTGTCATCTCAACCTCACCAGCTCGACGCCAGTACCAGCTTGGTCGTCAACACATGGCTCACGGCTGCCCAGGCCGGCCCTACTGTCGATGCTACACTCGCTGCTCGAGCATGGGAACATGCCAGGCGTCGCGCTGAAGATGGCTGTGTGGTTTTGGGGTATGCTTCATCGTATAAGCCGTTGTGTGTATCTAATGCTAACTCGCCACAGTTCACTCCATCAATCGACTCCTTCGCTTCTCTTGCCGTTCATCAACACTTTCCCATTCACTATCCCCACGTCTGTTTACAAGTCTTTGGAAGCCGTACAACCTTTCCTTCGATGCGTGACTCCTTACAATGCTTCGGCCCCGAGACAGATTGCCCTCGGCGTTACACTGACCATGAGCCTGGGTGGAAATGTGACAGGTGCTTCTCTGGCCTTGTCCCAAGGTGGCATTGACACCGAGAGGGGACTGCTCAACATTCCCGCCGAGGCCGGCTACCGTGCTTTTGATGTCTTTTACTACCTTCTAACATCGGCATCGACGCCCGCCGAGCGCGAATTCCTTGGTCTCAAGTCACCTTCATCATATGCCCTGCTGGCACGTTCCGGGACTTATCAGCCGCCATCCTACCTCATCACTGCCGATGATGGTGCTGCCGCCGACGACTTCCGTCAGGCCCTGAAGGAAATCGGCATCAAGGGCGCTGCCCACCGTAACTTTATTTCCACACTGGCTGGCCTTCTCAAGCTCGGCAACACTCTCGACTATGAATCCGATTCGGACGACTTCGAGGAGATTTGCGAAGATGTCAGCGGGCTCTTTGGTATGGAGCCCGAGGTCCTCATGCATCAGTTGAGCACTGAGGATCGCCGAACACTCGTCGGAGGATTGTACGAGGCTTTGGTTGATTGGGTCATTTCCAAGGCCAACAGTGCTATCGCGGCTCAGATGCTTCGCATCCGGGATGGTGACGAGTCCGTTGATGGCCGCGGTGTGCGTACACCCACCTCCAACGAGGAGGGTGACACTGTTTCCATCACTGTTGTCGAAGTCCCCGATCCTGCGTTGGGCAAGGCTTTGGCCATGCGTACCATCTTCGATGATACGCTTGGTATCAACGCTGAGATGATTGAAGACGGTGTAGAAGTGCAACCCGTCGGCTCATCCGTTACTCGCGAGATGCAGCAGGCTGTTGCCGATGTCGCACCGGATCTGGGCCTTATGACTGGTCCTCTCGCCAAAGATCGCCAGCATGAGCTCGAGAAGAGAGAAGTCATTTTGGAGAAGGTTGCGTATGCTTCTGAAGATGATGCCTTCTTGAAGAAGCTCTTGTTTCCCATTCAGGGTGAGGGCATCAACCTCGGCCGAGCTGGACGATTTGATCTCCCTGCTCTGCTCAGCTCCAGCCGTGCTTGGTATCACCTTTCTCTCCATCCTACAGATGATTCTCCCGCCAACCTGGCTACCCTCCCCGCCATTACATCAGCATGGTCAGCCGGTACAGTCTCTCGACAGCTTCGCTCTTGGAGACTTCCTGAGTGGGCAAACCGCCGCAATCGGGGTCTCGACTACACTGCCGACTTTGATGTTGACGAGTTTGTGCAGCGTTATGGCGCGCTAGGATGCAAGGATGGCAAGGATGGCATTGAGACTTGGATGCTGGAGCGAGGATGGAGCAACGGCGAGGTCTTCATCGGCAAGGAACGAATCTGGGTTCGTGAGGGCCCTTGGTGGGAGGCAGAGAGCATGCTCGACATCAGGCCTGCCCACAGCCTCCAAAGCATTGCACAAAACCCATTCGCATCGGGCTTTGACACAAGTTACTCGGCCAACCCTCCCAATGGTAGCGGGTTCTTCCCTCCCCCTATGGACAATAGCATGCACGGAAGCAATGATCAGTTCATGCATGCTCGCAACTTCAGTCAGGGTAATATGAGCCAAGTCACCTTGAATCACCATCAGAACCTCAACCCGCAATCAGCACCCTCCATCGCACCCTCTGCTATGCGCAACGCTCCCATCACTGGTGACTATGGTCTTGGTACAACAGGTGATAAGTACAAGGGCCAAGTCTATTACAATGACGATGGCGAGTTCACTGGTGCCTTGGATCCCGATCTGGCCAAGGACAAGAAGATCGAAACCAAGGAAATTCCCTTTGGCCGCCGGGTCTGGGTCGCCTTTGTCTGGGCAATCACTTTTTGGATCCCTTCGCCGCTTCTCAAGTTTGTTGGACGCATGAGACGACCTGATGTTCGCATGGCTTGGCGAGAGAAGTTTGTCTTGTGTTTCATTATCTTTTTCCTCAACGCTATGATCGTCTTCTGGATTATCTGGTTCGGCAAACTGTTGTGTCCCAACTCCGACAAGGCATGGAACGTCAAGGAGCTGGCCAATCACATGGGCGAGGATGACTTCTGGGTCAGCGTTCACGGCAAGGTTTACGACATCACCGACTTTTGGCGACAACAACATAGTGATACCAATATCAAGGTTACCAAATCCAACATGATGCCCATTGCAGGAATGGTTTTGGACAACTACTTCATGCCACCCCTCAACGAGGCCTGTCCCGGTCTTGGCCTTACGAGAACTACCCAGTTGACGTACAACGAGACTCTCACAAACCCACTCGTCCAACACATCTCTGGCTTTTACACGAGAGATCGTACAAGCGCACTCAACAACCCCACCTGGTACTGGGATGATTTTGAGCCCAAAATCAAGGAATACTACCACGGAGACCTTGTCTGGAAGGCTGGTACCGTCAAGAGTCAGGGCGAAGAACAGCAGCACATGTGGGCAAGGTACGGCAACCAGATTTATGATCTCACGGATTACTTGCACACTCTGGAAGTCAACGATAACTTCGATTCATACAAGTTCCTCAACGAGGACCTTGTCGAGTTGTTCACCAACAATCCCGGTTCAAACATCAAGAAGGACCTCGACGCTCTCATCGAGAGCACTGCGGGTAATGCTACCAGGGAGGCCAATGTCAAGAACAGCTGGACTTGCATTCAAAGAATCGCCTACAAGGGTATCACCGATTTCCGCGACTCGCCCAGGTGTCAAGTCAATAACTATCTTCTTCTGGCTTTCGCTATCATCATCTGTATCATCACTGGTGTCAAGTTCCTTTCGGCTCTCCAGTTTGGCTCCAAGCGACGTCCTTCTCCCCAGGACAAGTTCGTTATCTGCCAGGTTCCTGTTTACACCGAGGGTGAAGATTCGCTCCGAAAAGCCCTGGACTCGTTGACGGCGCTCCAATACGACAACAAGCGCAAGCTTATCTGCGTCATTTGTGATGGTGTCGTCGTCGGTCAAGGCAACGATCGTCCCACGCCCAAGATCGTCCTCGACATTCTCGGTGTTGACCCGAAGGTTGATCCTCCTGCCCTTCCTTTCAAGTCCGTTGGTACCAGTAGTGAGCAGCTCAACTATGGCAAGGTTTACTCTGGTCTCTATGAGTTTGAGGGCAATGTCGTCCCCTATCTTGTCGTGGTCAAGGTCGGCAAGGAGTCTGAGCAGTCCAAGGCTAAGCCCGGTAACCGTGGAAAGCGTGACTCTCAGATTCTCCTCATGAGCTTCCTCAACCGTGTCCACCACCGCTCCCCTATGTCTCCTCTGGAGCTGGAGATGTTCCACCAGGTTAACAACATCATCGGCGTAGATCCCGAGCTTTACGAGTACCTCCTCATGATTGATGCCGATACCTGCGTCGAAGAAGACTCGCTTAACCGCCTCGTTGCCGCCTGTGCTAACAACTCCAAGATTGCTGGTATTTGTGGTGAGACTGCTCTGGAGAACGATGAGAAGACCTGGTGGACCATGATTCAGGTTTACGAGTACTTCATTTCGCATCATCTCGCCAAGGCTTTCGAGTCTCTTTTCGGTAGTGTTACATGTCTGCCTGGATGGTACGTTGTTCTTTCTCGTCGGGTTAGTCAACCAAGCTAACAATACCTTAGTTTCACCATGTATCGTCTTAGAACTGCGGACAAGGGCAAGCCTCTGATTGTCTCTGACGAAGTCATCAAGGAATACAGCGTCTGCGATGTGGACACCCTCCACAAGAAGAACCTGCTGTCCCTTGGTGAGGATCGTTACCTGACCACCCTGATGACCAAGTATTTCCCTTCCATGTCGTACAAGTTCATTCCCGATGCCCAATGTAAGACAGCAGCTCCTGAATCCTGGAGCGTTCTGTTGTCCCAGCGTCGACGATGGATCAACTCGACCATTCACAACCTTGTTGAACTGATGCAACTGAAGGAGCTCTGCGGTTTCTGCTGTTTCAGTATGCGATTCGTTGTGTTTGTCGATCTCTTTGGTACTGTCCTTCTCCCCTCGACATGCGTCTACATCGGTTATCTCATCTACATTCTCGCCACTGGCAGCGGACCTATCCCCTACATCTCGCTTGCTATGATTGCGGCCGTTTACGGTCTTCAGGCTCTCATCTTCATCCTCAAGAGACAGTGGCAGCACATTGGATGGATGATCATCTACTTCCTTGCCTTCCCCATCTATTCTTTCATTCTTCCAATCTACTCCTTCTGGAACCAGGACAACTTCTCATGGGGTAACACTCGTATCGTCCTTGGAGAAAAGGGTAGCAAGCAGGTTGTTGCTGTTGATGACGAAGGTTTTGACCCTCGCTCGATTCCTCTGCAGCGCTGGGACGACTATGCCCTTGCCAACAACCTTCCCGGACGCCGTGGCGGCTACCAGGAGAAGTTTGACTACTCTTACGGAGACCAATACGAGATGGACGAGATCAAGTCTGTGTACTCGGCTGGACCTCAAGGCTCTGTCCTGACCGGCATGCCTGGCCGCAACACTTACATGCCTCCTCAGTCGCCTGCCTTCAACAACGGTCGCACATCCACAATGGGGTTGCAGCACCGCCAATCCATGATGTCCATGGGCACAGGTATCCACGACATGCGCAGCCAGTCGCCGTACCAAGACTACCCCGGACAGAACCCCAGTGTAGGCAACCTTCGCGGACAGGCCAACCTCTCTCCTGCTATGGGTGGCCAAAGCCGTTCCGGCACCGCTCTTGGCTTCAATGGGGGCTCGCGATCTCCTATGCCCGATGCCATGCGATCGCAGTCATCATTTGACTTCCAACAAGGCCATGCTGGTCCCAACGACATGGCCATCGTTGAGTCCATTCGCTCAGTCCTATGCGAGGTCGACCTCGATACCGTGACAAAGAAGCAGGTCCGCGCCCTAGTGGAACAGCGTCTTCAGACTGAGCTGGTTGGCGAACGTCGCACATTCATGGATCGCCAGATCGATCATGAGCTGGAGAACATGTGATTTAGATGTTGAAGGATAATATGTATCTGTTTTATACTCTTTAATCTTGGGTACATACCAGCACGAGGAAGGAGATATAGGTGTTCCAAAAATGAGGAAGTGAAAGAATACCGGGCGGCGTTTGAATGTGTTTATAATCAACTGGGCAGATATGGGAGTCGTTGTTTGGAAATTATTATACTTGCTTTTTCTTGTAAAAATGGTCACAATTCTCTCTTAATGGTACACAATGGATGGCTAGGACCGCTGCTAGCTCCTTTTCATATTATTAATGCTATCTGCTACAGTCTGTCTTTTCATGTTCAACTCCATGGTCACTTGTGTTTGTTTGTCGTGTGAGCGATGATGGACGATCTATATCAAGAATGAGCAGTCATCGTACACGCATGAATAGATTTCAATCAATTGATGATGCATTCGCTATCTGGACTTGCCAGACAGACATATCTGGGTGAATGCGCCCGAGTAACCATGCAACAAGGTATTCAGTAGCTTTCATATACATATGATGTTGCAAAGCCAGGCACTATGCGCCATTCTCACTGCTTATATAAATTACCCACGCCTTTCAACCGCAAATACACATCCGTTCCCCAGCCGTACAGGCTCTGTACCGCGATGCCCCCGCCAAAATATTCTGCGTACGCTCTACTAAGAGGTAGTCCGTAGCCCAGGCCTGCAATAGAGCTGCCGCCAGTGCTGGCGGTCGACAGAGCGCTTAGTCCGTCGTTGCCGTTGGCATCTCCGGGGATGTCGTCCATGTTGTCGGAGAAGGTGGTGAAGGAGTAGGACCAGATATTGGGGACTACTTCTGGCGAAATGCCGCCACCGCGATCACGAATACGGATCGTCACGCCCGGGACATTGTCGTCAAGGGGTGCGATAGCGCCGCTGCGGGTGGTCCCGTCATCTTCTAGAGGGGTTGCAGTTTGCTCTTTGGCTCGTGGACTTGACGAAGCGCTCTCGTGCAGAGGGGGTTCAGGTGCGATTGTGACGATTACGGGTTCGTTGGACTTGTTCTCGACGGTCGCGCGGAAGGCATTCTTGAGGAGCTCGGTGACAATGTACTCAAGATGCATAGGAACAAAGGCAAAAGTGGTCTCCGGCTCGCCACGGATATAGAGAAGTGGTCGGACGCCATATCGAAGTTCGCAGATATCAGCAACGAAGCCAGCGCAGGACTCGACGATTTGAGCAGGTCGGAGAGCAGTGTCTATGACGCCAATGTATGAAGGCGATTCAGGACATGGTGTTGGACTGGATCTGGGGTCAAAGTGCGGCTGGGAGCTAAAGTGCAGCGCAATATGCTGCTCTGCGATGAGACGAGTCCCGATCCTTGCACGGAGATGCGAATCAAGAAATGTAGTGACTTCATCGGGCGCTATATACCGCCTACTCTCCAGAAACCCCTTTGCGAGAATTGGAATGGTGTCTGTGTGCGTGGCGACGAGCTCAGAGAGGACATTGGTAAAGCGCACTTCGTCCTCGGAATTAGAGATGGGGCGTCCTTCGCGGGTGGCGTGCCAGTAGGGCAGGAGGATGGAGAGGGAGTGTAGGTAGTTGTTGTAGATCCGGGAGATGTTTGGGTTGGCGACGACGATGTAGGGGAGGTTGCGGAGGGCTTGGATGCGGTGGGCGAGGCGGACAGGGAGGAGGGAGAGGGCAAAGTTGGCGGAGGAGAGGAGGGATTCGGAGGAGAGAGGAGGGCGGCCATGTCTGTGTTTGTCTGTTAGATGATGAAGCTATGGGGGAAGGTATATATACATACCGTACGAGATCAGCAAGGCTTAGAGAATGTTGATGCTGTCGAGCAAGCGTCGCAATCTCATCATCTGTGACCTTGTGAGAGTGTATACTCCTCCTCCCACACTGCCATTGGCATTGTCCATGTCCTCTCCACTGAGACAGATGCCGTTGAGCGGATCGAAGAGCGGAGGTGGTGTGTGACCTGGCAGAATAGGCGATGATGGTCATTGCGGCATTCTGGTTGTCTCCTTGATGCGAGGTCGTCGCGTAACCGAGCTGTATAATAGACACCAACAACGTTAGGGCCAAGGTTGGATGACTCTTTTGCAGTCCGGGGAACGAACGGGAATCTGTGGGGCTGAAGCGGCTTATCACTTTAGCGCGCTTGAGGTCGGCTCTATCTATTGCGGGGTGTCGGGCCTGCTTATCGGGGATACGTCACCACCATCCCCCACTATGGATGGGAGATGATGGTGTGTTGTTGTACCTTTTGAGAGTAGGTAATATCAAGCTGTATTCACGGAATCACGGGGCAGTTGATGCAGATGCAGCCGAGGATTGGGTTCTATAGACGCCAGCACGCAGGGAGCTTGAGATATTCTATGGATACCGGCTGTCCCTTCTATGCATTCAATATGCCATATCATTTACTGGATCTTCATCTCCTGGTCGGCCTCGACTGCTTGAACGTGCGGGTGGCTTTCCAGAGTCTGGACGCTGCCTTCTTCGAACTTGACACTGTCGTCGAGATGCCAACGTTAGCTGTCGCTTCCGCTGTGGATGAGTTGGGTCGAGTAGGAGACAACGTACGCAAAGCCCTTGATGAGGTTATACTCGTGGGTGATCTCGCCGCCCTGGTCCCTGGCGTGCTGCTTCGCCCTATTTGCATCGGGTGTCAGTCTTGTTTGCAATAAAGCGAACGTGTTTCTGTTGGGGGATGGGTACGCACTCCTCGACCTGCTCGGGGGAAGCGTCTTCTTTGCAAGTGATCTAGGGAGAAGAGGTATCAGTTCAGAGTCTTTGGATGCAAAGTCACCAAGACGGTTGTTTGACTCACGATGTAGGAAGGCATGTTTGCTTTGGTTATGCGACGATGTTGATAAATGTTGACGTTTGTGGTTGTGTATGTAGCTTTCAAGTTGTTGCAGATGCGGACGCTACGATATATATCCGCTGTTAGTCGGGCGTGACCCATCCTTTTCTCTACAACTCACGAGTGCCGCCCTGCTTTGCGCGTCCCGTCCATAAGCAGGCACAGGCAGGTCTACGTAGCTGTGTTCCACCTTGCTCTGAACTGCTGGCTTGCTAGACACCAATGAATCCCCCTCCTTTGCATGTGCCATTCTGGACTGTTATAGGGTAGCGTTTGATCTTACACCTCGTGGCATGACGCAATTTGCACGGGAGCATGTGTGGCGCCAGTAAAGATCTGGCCAGCAGCAATGACGTGGTTGTTGAAGGTTGGTTTAGTTGATGGTCTACTCGGTATTTGCCCGTGGTGTTGGACTACCTACAACATGCGCTTGTTGTCGGTTTTCAGCGAGTTATGAAACGACGGGTTAGACGTCCCGTGTTGCAGAGATAACCATGGTATAGAGTAGTGAGTGTATCAGGATTGTCACGCAACTCTCACTCTCTCGCAAAGGAACTCTCAACACAGCAACGTACTTTGTAAAAACAACTAGTGCCTCTGGTACAATATCACGTAGAGCGTTCCTGCAGAATTACAGCAGCGAGGAAACTCGGCCTTAATATGACTCCCAAGAGAGAGAGGGAAAACAGCGTCCTCAACTCCTCATGTTCATCAAGGC
Source organism: Fusarium sp. NRRL 66182 (assembly GCA_013266265.1). Classification (NCBI taxonomy): domain Eukaryota; kingdom Fungi; phylum Ascomycota; class Sordariomycetes; order Hypocreales; family Nectriaceae; genus Fusarium; species Fusarium sp. NRRL 66182. Next base: position 34,452 of record JABFAK010000113.1, on the reverse strand, counting down.
TATAAACCCCTCCTGGTTCTGACAAGATATAGGGTAACAAGGAGTCAACTGCCCCTCATGATCCTGACGATCCCCCACCTCTAGCCGAAAGAGCGAGCGTCCACGGTCGGCCAGAAAGCGAGACGGGAATGACGTCGATAATCACCATGGCAGAGTTGCCAAAGTGCCCCTGGGATAGATACGCTTATCCAGACGCAGCCAGCCCTAGCAGGCTCCCGAGCTTAGCTCCATGATGCCCTCGTCTGGATCTTGCAGGGGAATAGAGAACATCCATGGACAGATTCATTGCAGAATAATTTCGGCAACCGATAAAAGTGACTTTAAAGATCTAATCGCAATTGTGGATTAAAAAAGATGCCATCTGATGTGCAATTGGTTGACCATGTTTAGATGTGGTGACTGATGCGGTCGGGCGCCACGGAGATGAGTGTCGCATTCGTATTCGGAGCCAGGTAGAGACGGGCAAGACGGGCTGTTCATAGAAGGAAATGAAGCCGCGTCAAAGCCTCACAGTCTCGGTTATTAGACACCAGTGATTCGCGACTCGATGCGAATGAAAAGTCGAAAATACTAGAGGGACTTTGCGTGTAGGTGGTAAACAGTATAGACTACCGCGATAATTGCAACTCGACCTACCGTGCGTGATGCATAGCACGTATGCATCTACTTACTTACATAGACGATGGTGACGTGTCAAAGACAAGTGTGCCCAACATCAAAAGAGCGGAAATGCTGATGGTTTGACCTCCTGTTATCGTTGTTGGTTTGTTGCAGCACGTATTCGCACGAGATATAAACCCGAATCTTACTCCCAGATAAACGAATACGTCGTATCCACGCCGAACCGTTCCTCGTGCGGTGTGGAGCTCAGCACCAAGACGATCGAGCTAGGGGAGGTCCCTGGAGATGAGTCTATGAAAGCCGCCTGTGACTGGTTGTGTCCCTGACCTTGTAGGTTAGATGCGCCAATGAGGGAACAGCCTATCTAAGTGGGTGGGGAGTGAAAGCAACCTCAGGGCTGTCTAAATTTCACAGAGTGGTTCCCGTACCGAGCCAACATTTAACAATCAGGACTTTTTGATGTGTCCTGGTACATCAGCTGTACTGCTTGGTGGTATATCCAATGGGAAGTATGCAATTTGATAGACCTCTGATTCACATCACCGCGCGAACAGGCCTACCACAGACAGGCTCAGCTAAAGTTTAAGCGGCACGGCTGTCTAGACCCCCTGGAACGGCACGTCTCTCGACCTAGGTATTTGGTTGTTGAACGCTGTAGTAGAAGTCCGCGTACTCGGGGCGGCGCATTGACAGGACTACTCGATTCAGTCAAGGGATATAAAGTCAGACAAGAGCCGGCTGAGCTCTGTCGTGATATCTGATGCCCTGTCGCATCTCTTACCATTACAACATCTGACCAGACGAGCAGCCTGAACGACACCATTCACAAGCCGGATGCCCCCGATGAATCTGTTGGGAGCCCTGCATCGAACCAACAGGCAAGACAATGGCACAGTTATATCATGAGGCTGAACCCGCAACGGGGCAAACATACGATAGAACCGTTGTCCCGGATATCAGGCTAGGGGCCCGCTTAGATCTGTGACGGAAGAAGCGGAAGATGGTGCAAGCGGTGGACATTTGTTTAAGTGCTAGGGCTGCCTGTCCTGTACGGATACGACCATGGGTGGTGGAGCCAACAAGAGAAAAGAAGAGACATTTGATCTATTGCTTGTTAGCGGTTTGCTGTGTTTTGTTTTGTAAGAGGGTGAGTGAATGAATCATCGCGCGTGGGCTTGACGGCCAGAAAGCATTGATGACTGCTGCTGCTGCTGCTGCTCATGATGGCGATAAAGAGCTGGACAGCAGTCTATTGTCAGCGTAGTACACGAATACCACGCATGATGCAAAGGCGCAACAAAGTGGTCTGCTTTTTTCAGGTCCCAGACAAACAGATAGTTGGATCCTTTGACATTTGACGGGATCGACGGCTGTTGACACACTCAGTCGAGGTTCGGAGACTAAACCATTATCGGCAGTGACCAGGTGCAGAAACAACACGAAAAGGCCGAAATTGACACCACGTAAAGGGGAGAGCTTGATATTGGGAGCCCCAGCAAAAGAATGGAAACATGCAATTTGGGTCTGTCTCTCACCATTTCAAGCTGTGCAGATCAGACGGAGTAGATATGAAAGGGCCAATTGATCAACTGTCAACAGTTGATTCATCAAGAAGCCGTCATGATTTGAGGAATGTCTTGTCCAAACGTTAGAGGGCACATACAGTACAGTAGCCTTGTACTAAACAAAGAGAGGTGGTGGCATTAGCAGCTTACACAGAACGGGCCACCCCACCCACTCACTCTCAATCACCTCCTCATCTAATCCACGCCCTGGACGATAACATGATTGATTTCTGGATAGAGACAGAGACACGACAAAGCGTGAAAGAGAAAAACGAGGCAATCCGCGCTATGCAGAAGGCAAAGTATACTGCTCACACCAGCCATTGACTTATCCAACATCAAAATGCAAATGCTGTATCATATGCGCTTGCTTGTCTAACCCGCCGTTGGTTATTCTCCGCCCTTAGCGAAGCCAAACTCCATCACTCCCGTCAATCATTTACACCCTGTCCTGGTACAGTATGTAACCTAGCAGACGGACCCCAGGGGCCCTCTTTTTATTTTTTTTCTTCTTCTTGTCTCTCACGTTCCCTGTAAATAAATGTACGTAGCTGCAGCTACTTTACACGGACTGCAACATAGCACCGACTTCCAGCGGATAAGGATAGGTAGCTATGTACCTGTAAGGCCAAGGCCCAAGGCCCAAGACCCAAGGACAATTACTAACACCTCCCGTACTTGGAAAGAACTACAACCTCCACTTCCCCTACCTTACTTTACTCGTCTCCTCTCCCTTCCCCTTCCCCTTCCCTCCCCTTCTTTTCCTTCTTCTACACCCTCCCTTCTCCTCCTCCTCAGTCGCAAGGAGCATTCAGTGGTTGTGACACTCAACCGCGATCCAGTTCGACTCCAGTTCGACTTGCGACACGATTCCCTCGACTAGACGGCCCTTGTTCGACTCGTCCTCCCGTCGCATCACATCTCGACCGCCTGCAACAGAATGGAGGCCGTCAACGCTACCTCCGGGGGGTTCACCTCGTCCGTCTTGGCCGGTACAAAATACGCAAATGTCGCTCTCCCCCCTCAGCTCGACTTTGTTGTCGAGGCTATCTCAAACGCCGGTGTCTGGACCTGGGTCTTTACCGCCATCGCTCTTTGCGTCGCCTATGATCAGAGTATGTTTGGACAATGCCTGACCGTTGTGTCGCGTCGCTAACCGCACTCTCGCACAGTTGCCTACATCATAAGGAAGGGTCCCATCGAAGGTCCCGCCATGAAGCTTCCCTTCATCGGCCCATTCCTCGACTCCATGGACCCTCGCTTCGACGGCTACCATGCCAAGTGGTCCAGCGGTCCCCTTAGCTGCGTTTCTATCTTCCACAAGTAAGTGCTAAGCCTGCCATTCGAGGTACAGAATCGGATCATACTAACATGATATCCCCAGGTTTGTCGTTATTGCTTCCACTCGCGATATGGCTCGCAAGGTCTTCAACTCGCCCGCCTATGTGAAGCCCACCGTTGTCGACGTTGCGCCTAAGCTGCTTGGTCACGACAACTGGGTCTTTCTCGACGGAAAGGCTCACGTTGATTTCCGAAAGGGTCTCAACGGTCTTTTTACTCGCAAGGCCCTCGAGAGCTACCTGCCTGGTCAGGAGGAGGCCTACAACACCTACTTCAAGCACTTCCTCCAGATGACGAACCAGGCCGGCGGCAAGCCCGTCCCGTTCATGCACGAGTTCCGAGAGGTCATGTGTGCCGTTTCTTGTCGCACCTTTGTCGGCCACTACATCTCTGACGAGGCTGTGAAGAAGATCGCCGAAGACTACTACCTCATCACCGCCGCTCTCGAGCTTGTCAACCTTCCTGTCATCCTCCCCTACACCAAGTCTTGGTATGGCAAGAAGGCCGCGGATATGGTCCTGGCCGAATTCGCCAAGTGCGCTGCCAAGAGCAAGGTTCGCATGGCCGCTGGTGGTGATGTTACCTGTATCATGGACGCCTGGGTCCTGTCAATGATCCAGTCCCAGCGCTGGCGTGAGGCCGACGAGAGGGGCGAGGCCGCAACCGTTGAGAAGCCCACACCTCTTCTCCGCATGTTCAACGACTACGAGATCTCCCAGACCATCTTCACCTTCCTCTTTGCCTCCCAGGATGCCACCAGCAGCGCCGCCACTTGGCTCTTCCAGGTTACTGCTCAGCGACCCGATGTTCTTGACCGCGTCCGAGAGGAGAACATCAAGGTCCGCAACGGTGATCCCAACGCCGCCATCACCATGGACCAGCTCGAGTCTCTCACATACACCCGTGCCGTTGTTCGTGAGCTCCTCCGATGGCGCCCTCCTGTCATCATGGTTCCCTACGTTACCAAGAAGGCTTTCCCCCTTACTGACACCTACACTGTGCCCAAGGGTATGTTGATGAGCTCTGCCTGTTTTTTTTTTATCATCGTGAGCTAACATCGAATCGTAACACAGGCTCCATGCTAATTCCCACCACTTTCATGGCTCTCCACGACCCCGAGGTGTACGACAACCCCAGCCACTTCGACCCCGAACGATACTACAGCGGTGATGCCGAGGAGAAGGGCGCCAAGAACTACCTGGTGTTTGGCACTGGTCCTCACTACTGTCTTGGCCAGGTCTACGCTCAGCTGAACCTGGCTCTCATGATCGGAAAGGCGTCTGTGATGCTTGACTGGAAGCACCACGCTACTCCCAAGTCCGAGGAGATCAAGGTGTTTGCCACCATCTTCCCCATGGTATGTTTGTATTCTGGATGAGATGTTGAAACTATTACTGACTCGATATAGGACGATTGTCCTCTGACCTTTGAGGAGAGGAAGTGGTAAGCGGGTTAATCAGTTTTGGTAAATCCGAGATTGACATCGCCGTATCGGCTTCAATATCGGCTTCCCTGATGCGAACAAGGCGCATCTAATGAGGGCAGTGTCGAGACGAACGGCCGAGGAGGAATCGTTGAAAAGTCTTGCTTTCAGCGACAAAAGCACATTGGGCGGGCTATTGAGCTTTCCAGTAGCGGTTGGAACAAGTTTCATAAAAGAAGCTTGAAGAGCTTAACCTGGCTCAACAGGGACGAAAGAGACATGATGGATATCAGTTTTAATACCTATTCTCGGTGTATATAGTTGGCAACCCGAGGGCATTTGGGACCGCAAGGTCATAAGAGATGAGAGCCATGATTAGGACATGGCATTTGGACAGCGAATTAACCAAAAAAAATATGAAAGCACCAAAACTGAATTACACTATGGGTGGTAGAAGAAGTGAAGTGGCACTATGGTTCAGCTATCGTCAGCAAGTCACGTTATTGAGCTTACCTATAGCCATAAGCTTATCATGTACCTCAGCTCACCTGAGCCAGTTGAGAGTAACAGGCCAGGTACATCTATCTAGTCATAGCTATGCTGAAGGGATTCATTTGGCCTGATACTATGTGACTACAGTACGTACAGCATCATGGTAGTTTCCAGTATCGTGCCTGAGGTGCCTTGCATCATTCAGGCCCAAGCTCCCCCTACTATCGATAACTAAAGTAGAAAGTAGACCCTCGCCTTAGTCAACTCAAGATCCATCCATAGTCCAAAGCACCATTCAACCCACGCAACCTCAACCCCCTCTCCCAAAACAACACAACCGGACTCTATCTCAACCATGGCATCTCGTCGCGCCCTCCTCTCCTCGGCCCTTCGCACCCTCCCATCCATCCGACCCGCGCGACCCATCTTCTCCTCCGCAGCCAACACAACACGACCGTCTCGCGCACCGCGAGCCATTGCGCCCTTTGCCAACTCGAAACGATTCTTCACAAACGACGATGCCGCAGAGGGAAGCAAACGATGGAGCTTTGTCGATATAAAGAAGCAGCTTGAGCAGGACAAGGATAGTAATCTCGTCATCGTCGGTACGTCCTCCTCTCTCTAACACAAAATATCTCCCTTACTAGAAACGAATATGAAAGGAAAAGAAAAAAAAGGCTAAGGATATTTTGAATGACTTAGACGTTCGAGAACCCCGCGAACTCTTCGAGACGGGCAAAATTCCCGGTGCGATCAACATCCCCATCACAAGCGCCGTGCAAAGCTTCCACATGCCTGAAGAGGACTTTGAGGAAATGTACGGATTCGAGAGACCGGCCAAGGACAAGGAGCTGCTCTTTTACTGCAAGGCTGGCGTGCGCGCAAAGGCTGCTGCGGGACTGGCTCAGCATGCGGGTTGGAAAAAGGTGGGAGATTATCCTGGCAGTTGGCTTGATTGGGCGGACCAGAAGGGGCCCGTTGAGAAGGTTGAGAGACCAGGACGACCAAGCAGTACAAAGCAGGACGAGTCGAATTGAAATGTTGGTCAGATAAAAAGCGCCTTCTAATTGTACAAACAATGCCAAAATAAACCATCTGATTCCCCGTGAGACTCCGTTTTGGTTGCTCCGTGCCTATAGGCCCAGGGATACACATTCTCTTACACATGCTATCCAGTCCCTTGTATTCCCATCTCTCTACTCTGTCCATGTCCTAAAACAGACGATCTCCCTTCTTGCCATCATCAGGTTTGCTGGCGACAGGACTGCCGTGCGCAAAAAAGAGGATCTTGATGGCAAGTGACAATCCAGCGTGAAGCACCACAACAACAACGAGGAGAATCTTGCTGACCTGGCGATCCGTGGCGCTGAGGACAGGGTACAAGTTCCGCAGAAGGAACGCGACTGAGATGCCGAAGCCGACGCTGACAAAGACCCAGTTGAGAATCGAGATGGGCGATGAGCTGATGAGCGCCACGGGGATCCAGATCAGGTTGGAGTAGCCGTACAAAGCCCAGCACTCGAGAAGATTGGCTGACTCGCTGCCAAAGTAACGAAGGGCCAGGAAGAGACCCATGGGGATAAAAAGGGTGTAGCCGTAAATAAGGCCGGCGGCGCCTGGTCACGTTAGCATGTGCCCTCTCAACAAGCCAACAGGACATACCGCTCAACAGCTTAAAGTCATAGAGGAACGGCCCCTTGCCCGAATCGGACAAGTACTGGCTAATGGTACCGCCCAGAAACAGGATCAAGATAACCGTCGTGGCGATCCAAAACGGCCCGTACAGATCAGGGTTGCCCTCAAGGACATCGAGAAAGTTGGCACGGGGGAACAGCGCAGCCCAGCAGCGTGACAGAACAGCAGAGGTATCGACATCGAAGAACTGCGCGTAAAAGCTTATGCTCCAGAGGAAGCGTTTGGATGAACCTGAGCTCGACGAGGCTGTTGCCGGCGCGGGAAGACCGCTGGCGGCGGAGGGAGATTTGCGGGTGTTGGGGTTCGTGTCGTTGAAGTTGGACGTGTGGAATTCGAGGTCTTCTTGGAGATCGGTGTGTCCGAGGTCGCCCTGAGATGTGTTAGCTCGCAAGCACAATGAGGAGGATTGGAGATGGGGGTAGCTAGGAGCCGCAGCTGGAGGGGCATATCGTACCTCATCGTCCACATCGACGACGGCGTCGTAACCAGAGCCAGACATTGTGAAGAGCTGCTTCTTTTCGTTCTTTTCGTTCTTTTGGATATATCAGCTTCAAGAGCGTCTGTGTGCTATGCGAAGATGTACGTGGTGGAAATGGGGAAATGGGGAAATGGGGAAAAAGCGAACAGCTCTGTTACAAGGGAGAGTTGCTGTTGCTGGTCGCTGTCAGCTTCCAATTGGGACAGTTTGGCAGTTGTCGTAATGTAGCTAATTCAGGAGCGCGCACCGTGTCGAGTACAGAGCCGGGGTTTAACCGGCGCTGATCGAGTGCCGGGCTTTGTCTTATCGAATGCTCGGCCTGATTGTCTGTGGAGCTAAGGAGTTACCTATGATAGGTAGGTAGGTAGGTAGGTCATGGAGTTGAAACACCCTGCAAATCAAGGGAGGACAATCATTTCAAGACAGATGAGGCTCTCTACGATAACCAGAGCTACGATGTTACCTTGCAATGTTGTTACGACAATTCCTAACAAAGCACTATCGCGAGCATCATTAGCGTTGCTCGCGTTATCCAAGCACCAGACCCATCCATATACACACAATGTCGCTTGCGCTCGCAAATATCCCCTACCACAGCCACAGCCATAAGCACAATTTTGAAGCGTGAATGCCCTTTTTATTTCTTTTAGAGGGGTCTGGCCTGGGCGCGGCTGCACATCTTTCCATATGGGCATCATCTAGAATGTATTGCCTGAGCTGCACTGCACATGCTAATGTAAAACAACCAGCCTCGTGTGAACAAGAGAAAAAAAGCTCCCTCTGCCATCGACCCCCAAATGCCAAATCCCAGACGCCACATCCATGGAGTACGAATCGTTTATTTGAGCTTCTTCTTGGGTCGGAGCTGGTTGGTGTGGCCACACTTGCGCTTGCGGCAGTTGGTGGCACGCGGGGGGAGACGGGCCTAGGTAGATGTTAGACTGCTGTGTCTGAGCACCATGAGGAGAGGTTCGACATACGTAGCACTTGCGGCAGATCATCTTGTCGCAGTTGAACTTGGAGGCGAGAGCCTTGAGCGAGGGCTCAATGATACCGCCACGGAGACGGAGGACCAGGTGAAGGGTAGACTCCTGTATATCGCGTAAGTAAAATGTCCGTCTTCTTATTTCTTCCCATCTCCCATCTCAAATCCCACGCACCTTCTGGATGTTGTAGTCGGAGAGGGTTCGGCCATCCTCAAGCTGCTTGCCAGCAAAGATCAGTCGCTGCTGGTCCGGGGGAATGCCCTCCTTGTCCTGGATCTTGGACTTGACATTGTCGATGGTGTCCGAGGACTCGACCTCGAGGGTGATGGTCTTGCCCGTCAGGGTCTTCACGAAACTGTAAGGCGCATGTTAGTACGCGAGAACTGCGTTTTTTTTTCTCTTTCTTTTCGGTGTCGGCGGAATCGAGGATCTTACATCTGCACTACATTGAGAGTCAGTATTCAAATCGTTATTTTCAACGCCATAGTTGGGGGGTATACTCACTCTTGACTGATTTTTGTGACGTGACGATGTGAGGATTGAGAAGCCGGTGCTTCTTTCTGCGTGCAATATTGGTGGGGCGGCAAGAGCGATGAAAAGGAAGGAAAGCCCTAAGGGTGGTAAAGGTCACGTGCACAGATCGCACGGAACTGCAGAAGCAGTGGAGTGGATCTACTACTACGTAGCGTCATGATATCATGGCCAGTATTGGCAAATGGATTGATTTACCACAGTAATGAAGGTGCAAGTCAAAATGATGTGATATTATTCTGGAGTCAATTACAGTCAAATCACGTCTCCCTCTTCTCTGCGTCGATCCAATTGCCATGCAATTATTCTTTGTTCCAACATGTAAACTGCTTGCACAGTCTCATCCAGCGACAAACCCGCAATGTAACCTAGAGAGTTGATGAGCTGAGCTTTCATGATTCCAGAATGAGAATGACAAACTTACCAGCAGCTCTATACAACGCCTGCGCTGTCTCTGTTAGGTCTTCTACCGAACGGAAAGATTCATAGCTTGATCCGGATAGACTCTCGTTCTCTTGTTCTGGCCCCTCCTCTCCTGCAACTGTGATGGCTTGGCCAAGGATCCGCCGCATTTTATGGTCGTTGTCTTGTTCGGTGCTGTCTTCTGAAGGGATATCTGGAAGCGGCGCGTTCTCTGACGGGAAGAATCTGGTAATTGCAGAATCATCTACTCCCTGTTAGCACGTAGCTCCGAAGACTCTGGAACAACCTACTCTTCCTATCGACTGTGCTAGCAACGTGAGCAAAGTATCTGTCTAGCTCTTCTGCCGTCATGGAAGTCACTTGATCCACAGTAACCTTGCCAAAATCTCGTTCTTTTCCAGATGCTTGCGATGCCTCTATCAGTTCCTCAACGCCCTTGTGCCACTTTGTCCAGTTGAACCTGACATTCGGCGCAGCACCGGCAACCTGAAGCAGAGGATAGTGTCTTCCCAGTGGAAAACTCAACTTTGCTGCAACGACAATGGTGGAGATGAGTAAAATCTCCGGATAGTCGATGTGAAATCTTCGAGACTTTTCGATGGGCAGCTGAAAGGAAAAGCCCATCACGGAGAGTATGCTCCTGGCTGCAACGAGTGTTTCGACTAAGACGATTAGTATAGGAGAGTACTACCATCTTGAGAGAACCAACCTGGTAAAGCGAGCTGTCTGACAAAGTGAACAACTGTTGGCGTATCGTTTATGACAGGAAACACTATTTCATAATTGTAGTTGTACGAAAGAGCCAAGTCTAGCACCGCGCTGTGCAGGTCGATGCCTCGTAAAGACGAACGAAGGGGTAGCTTGAGGGCTCTTGTGTAAGCAGAAGGCAAGCGATCTTGCATCTCTTGCGGTGTGTCATAATACTGGCGGATTGTTATTTATACTGGAACATACTTGAAGGAACGACTTACTGCTCGCTTGTACGGCATACGTCCAGAATTGGCCCAAAGACACAACTCACCGACGGCCGTAGGTATCCTTAGCAGCAAACATCCCAAATAGCATAACGCCAGGGTATCAATCATCCTGGGTATCGGCCAATCCGACTTCCTCTCGGGATCCCAACTTTGGGCTCTTGTGCCCTGTGTCTTTGGAGTATCGTCCTTTTCACTCGCCGCGGGCTGCGAGCTGAACATGGCCAGACCATCATCTGCCTGCGTTTCATCCTCAGCCTCAATCGCGCCAGAGCCGCGGGTTCGAAGATCCCATAGATCACGCACAACAGTCTCAAGCTCTTCGCGGTGACCCTTGGCTTGTATGAGCCACAGAAGCTGCCTCCTCAATACTAATTGTAGACATTCAAGAAAAAGATCCTTGCCTGCCTGGCCAGTGAGATGTCGTAGCTCTTTTTCTTTTGTCTCCTTTTCTTTCCTGGCTACATTTCCGAGTCTGCCTGCTTCTACATCATCACCAATGTCGAACTGAACAAAGCCCTGTTGAAGATCAGTCGGTCTGCTTTCACTGGAAAAAGAGCATATGTACTACTCACCTCAACTTGATGTCCGTTGGAGCAGAAGCGCAGACCATTCTCCAAGTACCACCTTCTAGAGCCGCATTCTGGACATCTCTCCCCGCGAGGGAATTTGCGAAGGTCATGCCGCTCATCCATGGCTTATCAGAATCATAGCATTGCAGATATTCGGGTTTATTTTGCGCATCAATATGTCGAGTCAAAGCATCGCTTGCAGTGGGCGTAAAGAAGAAGAAGAAGAAGAAGAAAAATGGACAGAGTCAAAGCTTGGAATCTCGTGCAAGCTTCCGCTTATGCTTTCTGCAGTCACAAATGTTTCGAGCAAGAGCATAAAAACATGTATTAAGCTATGATAATCTTATTCTATTCACCGTCAAAGCCTCGGTTATTTTATACATGTTCACCAAAGCAAGTAAAAATTCTCTTTATTATTACCTACCCAGTCATTCGGTACCATCAACCAGGGTTACATCTCCAAGCGAGCATTCGATCGACATATAGTACAGCGTAGTTATACGGATACGCTCTTTCGCGGTTAAGGACATGTTTGTCTTTCAAGACTATCACGATGCAGTGCAGATTGATCACAAAATAACATCGAACAGTATCTTGCGAAATTCACATCGCCTGCGACAATTACTGTCAACTCCAGAGCTCTCCCATTTTTCTTCATAAAGTTGCCGCTACGCATTGTGACATAATGGCATGCGCAGCGTGTGAGCTAGGAACAAAGGAAATCATTCTTAAGCCCGAGGCTCAAGTGCTAAGGATTGCCGTATATCATAACCAGCAGGCAATCCTGTCCAGATAGAGTCCTTCTGCGCAACGCCCAACCCGTGGCCCATGGATATTGATGCGCCGAATATTCATCAAAACAAAAAGATCCCCAGTCCAGATCATCTTCCGATACAGATCCCGAGGGGCCAAGGGCCACTTCAGATAGGGTGCGAATTAAAGGTTATGCGATTTAGTTCTGGCCGGGAGCCTCCTTGGCCTCAACAGCGGCCTCCTCACCCATGGAGGTGAGAATGACGACGTCTAGATAATTGATTAGCGTCTCCGTCTTGGTGATTCGGCTCACAAGAAAGGCTACTCACTGGTGTCCTTCTCGTCAATCTTGAAGAGCTTGTTGATCTTCTCACCAACCTCACCATCGGGAACCTTGACATCGTCCTTGGTGTCACCATCATCGTTCATGAGGGAAAGGTAACCGTCGTCGGAGATGTCGAGCTGATGTACGTGTTAGTCAAGCTGGTGGCGGAAATGACCGGGGTGAGCTCTTAGAAGGGAGGGGTTGTTTCCCTTGTGGAGCGGGGCAAGGGTTCACACACCAGCTGGTACTCGCGGCGGGAGACGTTGGGAACGTCCATGTTGTGGGTGGAGGGAGAAAGATCCTCGTACTTCCTGCCAGTGAAGATGTCGAGAGCAACGAGATGGACCTTGGCGTGACCGTGCTTTCCGGTCTTGGAGGTCGACATGTCGACAATCTTGCAAGGGCGGTTCTTGATCACGACGAAACCGTTCTTACGCAGAGCAGAGCACTGCATAGGGTAGGTGTGAGAGGCACCGGCATCGGCCGTGTCGAAGGTAAGCTCGTGCTAACGCAAATAATTAGCAAAATTCTTGATAAGAACTAAACATAATGGCGAGAGTGACGCGGCGCCTGTTGTTGATGGCTCATCGATGACTGATCAAGTTCATACAATAGACAAAATCCAAGGACAGCATTGTATCGTGGGGCACAAGTCACAATGCGGGGTGGAAATCTCCAGGCAAAACGGGCAGAATTAATTCTAGGGCGCGTGCGCCTGGGTCTCGAGTCGAATCGCCTTGAAAAAAAAAAAAGTGCAAGAGCAGCAGCAGCAGCATATCAACTCACCTCGTTGTCCGCCATTGTGATGGTATTTGACAGGAAATCGAGGTCTTGAGGGAAAAAGGAGTGAGGGTAAGGAGGAAAAAAAAGCTGAGAGTGGTGCTTAAGAGTGGGATGGAGAGGAGAAGAAAGAGGAAAGGGCCCAAGTTCGGGAAAAGAGTTGGAGGGGGCAAGAAAAGGTGCGAGGGCCTCGACGGAATTTTTTTCTCGACGCTGTGATTGGGCGTTGTGGACTCTTTCTCAGGCTGTGCAGTGCTGTGGATGTACGGGCACTACCGCCAAAAATTAACAGCGCCAGACACAGATTAGATAGGTAGGCTCTCTGTAATGTCAAGGTTGAGCCTAGGCTGGTTGATGTAGCTTCTCCCAACCCAGCCCAGCCTTTTGCCCCTCGACCCCTCTCTCTTCCCATGCAGTGGAGGGGTCATCTGCTCCAGCTTACCTACCTAGGTAAGTACCTAAGCTAATTACAGGGCACTCGTCCGCTGAAAGAAGACCGAGGGAGCGGGGCGAAGCGGAAGCTACAAAAAGAGCGCTGGTTGTCAGGCAGCTTGTAGAGTTCATGTAAACTGATTTCAACCTCGAGTCGAATTGACTTCCCCTAAGGGCCTTCAAGAATACTTTACCATATCTATCTGAATGCAGAAAGATAGCCCCTGGAGGTCACGAGAGCTTGTCCAACTTCCATACCAAACAGCTTACATACATCCTTGGATACATAGGTACGTACGACATCAAGGCGTCAAGCTTCGCTCAATGGATGGAACTGCAGTTGCTCACGCGGGGGAGTATGCTTGGGCGCCAATGACTGACCACTTTGTCTACCTTTGAGAGGGGAAACCAAGATGACGCAGCCCGAAGCTCGACTGTGCCAGCCAGAAGCAAATGCGAGCTCTTGCATGTTGTGATAAGCAGCCTAACCTGATCTATGATTGCCACGAAAACAATGTACGTGCTAATTTTTGCTGTATGTGCGACCCGCCTGCGAGCTGCAGAATCATCCATTGTCTGCATTATCTGCATTGTCTGCATTGTCTGTTATTATATCTTTGCGGGTTGGTGGGTGGGCTTATACAGACAGACTCTGCGGGTATCGGTCAGCCGAGATCCTTTTTGCTTTCTCAATTTGGTGTAGCTCCGGGTAAAGCCACACAAGGCTGGATGTAACTGTAACACAACCAATCAGCATCCCCTTGGCACTTGCGAGTTCGAGGCCGTTGACAGCCTCGCCTGCAAGCTGTCCAAGCTGACCCTATTGCGCCAACTCAGCTTCATCATCAACTTAATATCGATTCATCAGCGACACTTTGATGCCGATGAGCAATACCATGATACAAACTCCAGAACTTGGTCCTACTGAATAATCTTCGCCTGCCATATTCCCTTGTCGCCGTCCTTCTACCGGCATGTGGCTCGACCGATTGGCCGGAGGGCCGGCCAACAATTCTGGAACTTCCAGTCCTCAGCCAGGCAGCAGACCATATCCTAAGAGAACATCGAGCACCCTAAGTCCATACATCACATCCCAGCGTCCTGGAATTTCTCCTCGTGGTTCCTCTCTGTCGCTAGTCTCCAACGATTCCTCCTCCTCTCTCCTATCCTCCTCCCGAAGACCGAACGGCTCTAATTTGAGGCAGACCTCGACAATTGAGACGGGACCCGACTCTCTCGAAGTGCTAGAGACGCTGCTAGCCGGATTTTCTACGGATCGCGACCATGTCGAGAAACAAAAGAATGCTATAAATCAGGACGATATCAGCTTTGAGGTTGATTTTGGAGGGCTGTCGTTGAGGGAGCTGGCTACATCGCAACCCCCTGAAACGACTATAACCAGCCACCGCAAGCCAAAAACGGCAGAAGAGAGTAGGTCCTGTGCATCTATTGTAGATGAACGCAAAACTAATATGCCTCCAAGGCGAGAATGATAGAAGCAAACTCGAGAATCTTCATCGATCAATAGAAGCATGTGACGATGTACTCAATTCAGTTGAAATCAACCTCGCCAACTTTCGCAACGACCTTGCTACGGTATCCGCAGACATTGAATCTTTACAATCCCGGTCGACCGCGTTGAATAGGAGATTGGAGAACCGAAAACAGGTTGAAAAGGCACTAGGTCCCTTGGTGGAGGAATTGAGCTTACCTCCCGAGGTCATCTCCAAGATCTCCGAGGGTCATATCGACGAAACATGGGCCAAGATGCTCGCCGAACTTGATCGCAGGTCGACCTTGTTCAAGAAAAAGTCCGAGACACGACCTAGTAAAGCGGCAAAGGACCTCGAACCAATTCTCGAAAAGCTCATGTTCAAGGTATGGGCGCATTTCTATCGATACAACAAGCTCGTCTAACTCTACTAGGCAATTGAACGCATACGCGACTTTATCGTGGCTCAAATCAAGGCGCTGCGGTCGCCGCATATCAATGCGCAGATCATCCAGCAACAAAATTTCCTTCGATTCAAAGATCTATTCACCTTTCTCCATAAACATCATCCGACGCTGGCCAATGAGATTTCCCTGGCTTATATGAATACTATGCGATGGTACTACTTGAACCAGTTCACTCGATATGAGAGGGCTCTCGCAAAGGTCAGACTCCATATTCTCGATAAAAAGGACACCCTTGGTCACGAAGATCCAACTCGCAAGGCTACTGTTCTTTCAAGCAACCGAGCACCAGGGCCTCCTCATGATGCCTTCAATCTCGGACGGCGCATTGATCTTCTAAAGACCAATAACCAATCCGCTCTCTCTTCATACCTTGCCGAGGAGGATCAAACAACACACTACCTCGAAGTCCCGTTCCGTAACTTCAACCTCGCCCTCATCGACAATGCTACAGCCGAGTATACATTCATGGCCACCTTCTTCTCTCCCGCGCTGTCCTATGCTCAAATCTCAAAGGACTTCAACTACGTCTTTGAATCCACCTTTGAGCTCGGCAGGACCCTTTCCAAGGCATTAGTTGGAGAGACGTACGATGCTTTAGGTCTTCTCCTCTGCATCCGCTTAAACCAACATTTTGCATTTGAGCTTCAGCGCCGCAAGGTTCCTGCCGTTGATGGCTATATCAACGCCACAACTATGCTCCTCTGGCCTCGTCTCCAAGTCATCATGGATCGCCATTGCGACTCGGTTCGCCTCCTGACCAACGCCATGCCCTCGAAACCGAGCCGCGCCGAGGCCTCTAAGCTGTCCGCAGCGCCTCACGTCGTGACCCAGCGTTTTGGCCAGCTTCTCCACGGTTTCTTGGCACTCAGCACCGATGCCGGCGACGATGAACCCGTTGTGTCGAGCTTGCGCCGCTTGCGGTCCGAGGTAGAGACCTTCCTGACCCGCCACGCAGAGCTGTTTGGTGACAAGCGCAAGAGTGGACGGTTCCTGTATAACAACTACTCTCTTATCCTTACCATCATTAGTGATGCAAGCGGGAAGCTGGCTGAAGAGCAGGAGGAACACTTTGAAGAGTTGAAGACTCAGTACCAGGAGGCATCATAGAGAAGCCGCTCATCAGGATATAAGATTATGGGGAAACTGGAGGCTTAGTCATGGGGAAGCGTTTCTGCATGCTCGAATTGTTGATTCGGGCGTGACGATATGTAGATTTTTTTTTTGCACGGCGTCTCGGTCAAGGTCATGTATGGGTCTGATAGCTAAACAGAGCTTGCCATTTTTGAACAGAAAAGAATTATCTATGCTCATCTAGTATGAAAACCGCCCCCCAGGTTGTCAAATTCTATGTTACACATGCCCACCTTGAGCAATTTAGTACCGCGTGCACGGGAAGATTATTTGTCTATCTGGAGAAGAAAGAGGTGATGTAGCTGACAAGACTGGGGTTGCGGCGCAGATACAATGCTAAAGCTCCCACGGCAAAAGCCATTCCCACTGCTTTTGCTGGCCGGCGGTATGACCAAAGGATCAGCTTGAGGCGATCTCGCATCTCTTGCCAGTGGAGTTCGTTAACCTGCTCCTCAAAGAGCTCTGCGCCTTCGTCGTAAGTCTGCTTTGCACAAGCCTCGGTATCACGGGCTGTCTTGAGAACACTATAACGGGATATTTGTCGCCAGTAGCGTAGAGTCTCAGGAGGATGGAGCTCGAAAAGCCTGGCTGATTTGATGATGAGGTCGTCGAGATCCATCTTGGTAGGGACCTTGCCTAGAATAACGTGCAGCATATCAGGCTCGTCAATCTCAAAGATCTCGTTCCGACGATCAAGAATGATCTGGGCAAACACGTAGACGGGGAACACAGGCTCTCGAGCGAGGAAGACATCGAACAACCTGGCGATATCTCGGTACGCTTCGATGTTGTGGGCATACATAGTCAAGGTTCCTGCTAAAGCGTAGAAGGGTTCGACGCCTGCAAGGTGGCGTCGGAGGTTGGAATCAGCAGCGTGGAGAATGTCGGGCAGGAGACGGAGCTGAGCTGTCGTCGGCCCAAAGCTGGGAAGCATAAAGTCACGAATCCGCAGGACCGAGAGACGAGCGAGGGCGCGAGCTCTCCATGCTGGTGCCAGCACTAGCAGTAAGACCTGGGAAATGTCGTGGTAGCCCTGAAAGTAGCAAAGATAAGGGTGGCGACGCAGGACCTCGGTGATAAGGGATGAGAGCTCTGATTTGCGGTGATTCAGCTCTGCGTCGGATAGATCTGTCACTGTGTTAGCTTGCGATGGGTGGAAGAGTAGGCTGGGCTTACTATTTGGGTAGTAGATGAATGAGCGGTTGACGTCAAGCTGGACTTGGTCTTCGTCCCGATGACGGGGCAGTTCTTTCCAATCAATAGGAATATCTTGATTCGAAGCAGCATCTTCCTGGTTGCTGTCAAAGGGTCCATTGAGGCCCAGCAAGATAGGCCCTGCAGGTCTGGTGTTAGTCAGTCACAAGACACATAGATGGGACCAACATACAAGCTTGCCTCCGCAAAGTATCTGACAGGAATCCGCCAGGGGCTTCAGCTAGAGCCCTTAGATGGGTAATGTCTCTCCATTTGCAGGCCTCGAGAATCTCTGCCGCCTTGGGGTGGGATAGTACTTTGTCATCTTGGACATCATCTGCGTTGCTGGCGGTGCGGCTGACGGCTGGCTCGCTGCCCAGGGGAGACTGAGACGAATCCATAGGTTCCAGTGTCAAGACGATATTGGGGCGAAGAAAAAGGGGGATATCAGATGTAACGTCTTGCCATGGCCAAGAGACAGCACAGCATATCCAAGCTCCTCCCTGTTCCCCTGCTTTTTTGCCGATCCTGGTATTGGATACGCCTAGGACTCCTTTACTGTTGCTGATTGATTTTATGTCGCAGGGGGTTAAAGCGATTTGTGTCACTTGCTGTGCGCGAGAGTGATGAAGAATAGGTAGGTTGCTTTGCTGTGGTTAAGCTGTCCTATCGCTGGTTGGTTGAGGTTGATTCAGATTTGATGCTAAGCTGGGGTACGTACTCGTTTAGAGGGACGGAGGGTGCCCGGGTTGCAGTCCCCACGTCCCGGTATCACTATTATTACTTTTCATGCGGTGATTGATTATTTTCATTTATTGGAGCAAATGCTTGTCTGGAGTGGCTGTTTGGCTCTATGACACTCAATGTGTTAGGAGGGTCAACTCTGCGGACAGGATGCCTCAAGCTGGTAATGTATAGAAGCGAAGTCTATCCAAGGGTATCTTGGGTAGTATCCTGTGACCATCAATAACCAGATATGAAGCTTTAGTACTCATTGCATTTCGATGCTGTGTTGTTAGGCCTTTGGCAGGTAAAGTAATGCGATAGGCCGGGATACGAAGTAAGCCAGGATATCTAGTTGTCTGCCACCACCATCTACGCTTGTAAATGCGCCTTTCACTTCATATCCTGGCAATCTGGTTGTTTTAACCAAAACCACAAGTAGGTGAGAACTGAGAACTGAGACCCGAATACTTTCGGAAACAAGTGTATCAGCACCTACATGCAAGACACGACCCTGCGGTTGCTTGAGACATCAAATCACAAATAGATATTACGCACACCCACGCCAGTTATCGTGAGTGCTGTATCAAGACTGCGTATCTCAACCAGTTGTATCGATGGCTTAGTCCCCTTTCTTTGTTCCCATGACTCACGAGACTGCTTTATCCGGCATGCCCAGCTGTCGTACAGCATTCGATATCCCATCAGAGTTGTCCTGCCAAGGCATCATGTAGTCAACACTGACGCTACAGCACCCCATGAACTGCTGTCAAACTATGTCTGACTTGCCTGTCCATCCAAATTACCTGTCAAATATTAGCCCAGCCCGAGAGTGAACAAAAAGTCTCCGAGTCCGTCTTGGCGTCTGGTAGTTGACAGTTCCCGTTAACAAAACTGTCAAGCCACGTTGCTCATGGATCAGGGGACCGGCTGCCAAGCAGACAGCTGCTAGAGAAAATGCCGAAATGACACTTGAGTCATGAAACGGGGTGGCCTCAATGTTTAACCCAGCCCTGAGTTATCTTGACTGCATCTCCAATCCTTTTCCTGGTTTCGGGCGTGGGGGACCTGAAAGTTCCAGTACAGATACGTACTGCACGCATATTGGAGAATTGAGTGAGTAAACTTGGACAAACGATTGCTTAGATTGGCTGAACCAGTCGGGGGTTGGCCGTCGTCTGCCCACTTCACGATGACAGCATCAGGGATCGGCCAAGACCAAGATGTAAGAGATGTAGGGCTGATCGCTCAGGTCTCTCTGCTGCGCTTGGTCTAAAGGAGGGGGGGGGGGCATATGCTTTCTGTATCTCGCGAATTATTCGATGTCCTGCAGCGGAAGTGCGAATTGGCGGTCCTGAACTAGAACAACCACCGAGACACTTCCGGAATTGAAGCAAGAGATCTGCTCCCCCAAGACAGGATGAGACTAAAGGCGAAATGTTGAAAGCCACTGTACTATGCAGTTGAACGTCATAGGAATTGTTTGTCTACACCATGATCATAAACAAGCTTGCAGATTAGGTGTGCCAGAATGATATACCCTACGGAGCTGAAGACAAGAGAAAAAAGGGGGGGAAAAGAAAGGAAAGGAGAAGAGAGGAGAGGAGAGGAGAGGAGAGGAGAGGAGAGGAGAGGAGAGGAGAAGAGAAGAGAAGAGAAGAGAAGAGAAGAGAAAAGAAGTGAAGTGAAGTGAGAATAGCCAAGACACTTGGCTGGTCCAGGCTCGATCGAGAACCACGGAAACAATTTTATAGCCTTCTTCCTTAGATATAGAAATATCAAGTTCTAAGAGACAGAGAATACGGACATGCCGTTGCTTGATAGTGGAGTTTAAACTGATGGTCATGTAGGTATTGAACGTCGAAGCCACACTCCATCCCAAACATGGGAGCACCCGGTTAGCTCGCTCGCTAGTCGATCGACGCTAGAGATACTTAGTTCAGGACAAAGATACGCAGGAGGTAATATTAGATAGAATAGATTAGTAGTTGTTCTGTCGTGAACCGCATCCTGAGTAAAGGCGCCGTAGTGAATTTGATGCCGTCTGTTTAGCTAGAGAGCATTTGATGACGGCAAAGTCTACAGCTCCATCAGACTGATACAGATCGATAACAGACCGCATAGATGAGACCAGATACCAAGGTCCTGGTTCTCGGGTGTTTATTTTGATAATTGGAACAACAAAAGGCCAGACGGCAATTCAATTCACAGTGCTTTGCAGAAACAGGCTGCGTGTGGCTTGCGAGCTGCTTGCCTGATCATGCCATAGTGCCGCTACCTAGGCGCCAGAGCATACAAGCGACAAAAGTACTCATCCAATCAAAAACCCCTCAAGCCAAGTCCCTTTGTTGTCGGTGAGCGGCTAATAAGATAGTTTACAGATTCTGTATGTACGGGTTCGAGATCGAGGGGTCTTCTGTATGAGCTCGGGTATCGGATCGGTTGTAACCGTAGAGTATAGTGCATACAGGGGTCGACATCTGCCTTGGTCCCCCGGGGCTGTCTAATGTAGTCTACATGTACCGCTTACTGGAAAACAGTAAACAGTTGTTCTGACTTTTGTATCTCGGAGTTTGCTTGTGGTTTGTCTGTGTACTTTCTTCTCTGCATATCACCACATCCGTACGTGCACCTGTCGATAAGCTGCTACGTACTTGGCCTATATACCAGTGGATCAGGTTGTTGGTTACTGGGATGTGAATCCTGCCATTTCCCATGTTGGGTGGAGTGAGACTGATCTGTCTTGCACTGCTAGCATACCTTTCTTTGCTTGTAAGCATGATAGCCAAGGGGTACCCAAGCTACCAAGGTACATGGGAGGTAGGTAGCTTCGGGGCGCTGGCGGGGGCTGTCCGTGCCGCCATCTTAAGCTACCTAGGTACCTACTTCGGAAAAAGGTTCCATATCATTTCTCGAGCCTCAAAGATCCGAGCCTCACGCACCTCTTCCATCCAACGTCACTCGGAACCAACTTTCTTGCTGCAAAACGACAGTGGCTTGCTCCGGTTCAGCTCACTTGACCTCCGAGACCGACCCACGCGTGTCTCTGGGCGCTTATCTTGCACGGGGGCTCTTGTCTAACACCAGGCACTGCCCTGATCAATAATCCTATATTCTGCACCGGTAGCTAGGCTTGGGCTCTGGATTTCCATCGACTCCCCAACGGCACAGCTCTGTTGCTCCGTGAATCCTGCCTGCTACCTAGTCGTTTAATCTCCGCCAGGCTTGGCTGTGTACCTTCATCTCAAGTCTTGCTTCAGTTGGGATTTTACACGCCTCCCGGTTGGACAAGGCAACACAGGACAAGTCAGCCCACTCAATCAGTACATATCGACCCGCGAAACTTTCTATACGTCTTCCCGGCCTCACTTCTTTCTCCTCAATTTTCCTGCCTCGGAG
Source organism: Fusarium sp. NRRL 66182 (assembly GCA_013266265.1). NCBI lineage: Eukaryota > Fungi > Ascomycota > Sordariomycetes > Hypocreales > Nectriaceae > Fusarium > Fusarium sp. NRRL 66182. Next base: position 12,655 of record JABFAK010000113.1, on the reverse strand, counting down.
ACTGGCCGCGGGTTTGTGCTGTTGGGCTGCCTTGGCTCTGCATTTTACCTGCACTTGTGAATCAAGACCATCTCTTCAACCTTTGTCGGAAAGCATCTGGCGACTCTCCACCTCTCTCATTCAACGTCTGATTATTTACAGACATTGACTTGAGAGAGTGTTGTCTAGTGGTCGAAGTGGTGTCAAACTGGCGTCCTCCAAACACCAGCGCCAACAACACCACACCAGCCCAGTACTGTACAGTACATGTACGAACGAGCCACCCAGCACCTCACACGCACTCTTGATATATATATATCTCAACATATCCACGCCATCACCAAAACATCACTTATACCCCGCGTGAGAGCCATAGCTCGTCTGGTTTACCACCATCAACTAGCTATAACATCTTAACCAACGACTGACCCACTTCCTCGTGTCTCCTGGGCCCCCACCAACCATCCTCCGCCTTCGCCCTTTGATGCCATGAAGTGGCCATCATGGCCTTCCAGAGCAGTGTTCTCAGAGATGGCGAGTGGGTGACGCAGACCGTCAGCTTTCAAGACGCCTTGAAGGCATCCTCTGCGGCGCCCAAGACCGCCTCTGACCCGTATCCCGAAGCACCGGCTTGTGGCATCCTCTCCAGGACATTAATAGAGAGCCCCGTGGTCCATTGGGTCCTCCCAGCTTGGCTGCGGTCGCGCTCCCATAACGACATTGCTTTTGTTGGTGTAAGTCGTTCGTTCTTTTCTTAACAATTATGTTGCAGTGGCACATATCTGGCTTGTCTTTGTCTCAGAGCTGTCCACTTCTTGAGTCATCCTATAGGCCTGGTTTTACAAGACACCCCGTTTCTGATGGGCAAGGTTGCGTTGTACACCTGTCATGGCCACCCACATCCCAATCTCAAGGCAGTCCGCTAGTTTGCGTCCTCGTCCCTTGAAACATTGCTAACGAACTTAGGATCGTTTTGTTCAAATCAGCGAACTCCGAGACGACGGACAAGTCCATGAGATTATACGAAAAACCGACTTTGGTACTCGGATCCGAAATGCAACTGTCCTCGGAGCACTCTCTGAAGGTGGCCCCGATGGCACAACATCTGCCTTGGTCAAGCCAGAGGACACCGATGTTGCTATGAGAGATGTCGTAAATCCAGATGAGGCTGACGTGCGTCATGCGTTGCCGCCTCAACTTCTGGTTCTGATGCTCGAGACCGGCGATGCTGTCTTCCTTTTCATCCGAGAACGCGCACATGGCACGCTTGAGTTCGTCACTACTAGATGCGAGAGTCCCAAGAATCTTCAATTCTTAGGCTTTCACCTTTCCATCGACCCCTCCTCTCGATATATGGCTGCTGGATCCGCCGAAGGCGCGTTTGTTGTCTATGAGCTGGAGTCTCTAATCAATATGGACTCTCAATTTCAACGCTACGGATTTTTCCACCCTGTCAAATCTACTCATGTGCGGGCTACTCAAGGCATTATACACAAAATGGAATTCCTGCACCCACGACTAGGCGATGATTATCACGTCATCCTACTGTTAATTGTAATTCGACGCGAGGCAAGCAAGCAAGCTCATGTCTCTCGCATGATAATGTATGACTGGGAGCTTGGCGACGAGCTCACTACTGTATTCCGACCAGAAAAAGGAGCACCATTACCCAAAGAGCACCGGATGCCTCTCATGATTATTCCTCTAAAAGTGAACACTGCTTTCTTTGCAGTTTCGGAGCACTCTATTGGCATCGTGAGGAATGCATTCGCCGGACAAGCGCTATTCGACACTTTGGAAACCCACAGCCCTGGGCAGACCAAGTTGCATCACGGAGCTGCTGAGCCGCTGTGGACGGCCTGGGCGAGACCATTCCGCCTGAACAGATACCTGGAGAAAACCGACATTATCTATCTGGCTCGCGAAGATGGTGTTATCGCACATATTGAGGTTGATTCAGTGGACCTGGTTCCTTCGGTGACCAGTGTGGGAACTATTAACACTAATATCACAACCGCTTTTACCACGGCCTATGATATCTTTTCGGATGTCTTTATCATCGGTGGCGACTCCGGCCCTGGGGGTATTTGGAAGGTATGTCTATTTGTTTCCGTTACTCAATCTTCGGCTAAGATCCCTCGCCCTGCAGCTCGCAGCTCGGAGTGATCCTCAGCATGTCAGTGCTATACCAAACTGGTCACCTGTGGTGGACCTGGTCACTACAGACATCAACTCTTCTTGGGCGGGTGATGGCGCGCGGAAACATGTTTCCACGAGACGCAACCCCCCACTAAATCTGACACAAAAGCCAGATCGTGTCTTTTGTACATCTGGCCGGGGGCCTAGGTCTAGTTTGACCGAGCTGCGATGGGGCATTCAAGCAAGAATCGGACTTGAATTCGAATATGACCAGCCTGTTCGTCAGTCATGGATGTTTCAAGTCGAGATTGAAGGCGAAAGAGGCTTCTACGCCATATTATCGCTGCCGCATTCTTCTGACGTCCTTCATTTCCCTGCTGATCTCAGCAATGCCAACGCTTTGTCTCCAGATGCTTGCCCATTCGACACCTCGTCGCGAACAGTCTCAGCTACACAGAATGGGCAAAAGATGATTGTGCAGGTTACTGAGACTTGTACGAGTCTCGTTGCACCTCTGCAGAGGCAAGTGCCACTTGTTTGCAGGCTCTGCATGACACCAATTCTCAACTCTGCTAACTGCGACCTAGTTCACGACATACCCATGCTGACGTCTGTGGGAAAACTTCACTCATTGCTGAGCATGCGTACTGTATGGGTGACACACTAGTGATCTCTTCGCAAGACGGACAAGCTTCACGACTTGATGTCTTGCGAATAGACCAGATGAATCTGTCGCAAGCGAGCTCGATAAATGCCAAGGGAGAAATCACATGTTTAGGTCTTTTCAACATATCTGGGAATACCTATATCATTGCCGGCTCTGTCAAAGACGGGAAACCACGTTTGACCGTGTATTCGCTGGACGGTCGCGAAGTCAACAGAGGGTTTGCCCAACCAGACGTTGGTTAGTAACCCAGATTAACACGTCAAACTGGAGCCAGAACACTGACTAGTTGCAAGATGGCACCGGCCAGGAATCTCACTTCCAAATGGAAGCATATACCAGTTTTTCAGAAATTACTGATGATCCAGACAAGGTAATATTGGCCTTTGGCACCAGAAGCGGCCACCTCGTGACTATTCAGCTCTCTGGAGAGCACATCGAGCATGGTTCGTTCGCGGTTGAGCAACTCGGTATTTCACCCGCAAGCGTGTTTGCAGCGTCTGGCCCCTTTGGTGGGAGCCCTGCCCTTTTCGCTTGCTGCGACAACAATTTATCGATCGCGAAGGACTTCTCGGCAAGGAGCACTAAATTCCAGACTAGGAATCAAATCTGGGCGACTGACTCTAACGATCCATCCATGCCTTCACCACCCATTCACTCGGTCTTTTGCCTTGAAAGCAGTCTTTCCGGCTACGACCGTCACATGTCCCTGATGTTGCTAGCTGGAACGCGAATTCTGCTCGTGGATATCTGGCCCCATGTTGGCCCTGTTCCCCGCAGCATTCCTCTTGACGGTACACCAATGCGTGTTATATACTCGCAGTCGTGGAAGGTTCTGGTGGTGGCGAATGTGAAGAATGATCGTCCAACTCTTTCTTTCATTGACCCTGACTCGGGGGCTGATGTTTCAGCTGCTGTCAATAAGGAGAGAGAACCAATGGAGTATATCTCTGGCCTAGGACATCCAGGAGACAGGATTTTTGGCTTGTATGAGTGGCTTTATGTCAAAGATGGTCAAACTTTCCCCTTCATCATTGTGACTACTCAACAAGGCCGACTGATCATTGTGTCTGTGTCAGCAAAACAAGTGGAAACCGAGGATGGACCGACCAGGCAATTGCAATACTGGACGAAATACAAAAAAGGGGGGTTCATAGACCCAATCTACGCGGTAATTGGAGATGCCGTCGGTCTCTTGTTCTGTGCTGGAAAGGTGCTGCACTGGGAGGTCCTCGACCTTGCAGAGAAGAAGCTCAAACCGATGAAGCAGTTCAGGCTGGATTCGCCTGCCACATCCCTGCGTGTGGAAGGGAGCAAAGTCTGCGCTTTGACCGCACAACACTCTCTCCAAGTCATCGACCTCCACGTGGAATCGGAGCATACTGAGGCGTCCATCATACATACTGACCGGATAACGCGATACACTGGACATGTGGTGGAGATGGGAGATTCCGAAGAGCAACCAGGCAAGTGGCCGGTGAGCGTCATCTCCACGCCCCAAGGCGGATTTGCTGGCGTTTGGATTCCCTGGGGGCACCGTAACAAGGAATTCGAGGTTGTTTTTGAGGGAGTCTTACCCACATCGATCAGGAGATTCCGCAAGGGACACACGCGGCCCTTTTGGTTGGCTGTTGATCGCCAGCGACGGTACAACACGTTGTTCAGCACAGCTGACCAGGCTGAGATTTTGGGAATATCTCTAGATGGCTCGCTGCAGCATTTTGCTCTGGTAGGCATGGAACTCTGGCGGTTCCTCCGTCTCATACAGAACTTGGCCTATCACAGCATGGAAGTGTGCCCCTTTCGACGAAACAAGCAATCACCAGGGGACAGCGATATGGAGTTTGATATGGAATTGGAGTTGGAGCCCCAGCCGCACCCAAAGATGATGCATATTGACGGCGACCTGCTGAAGAGGTGCCTTGACTTACGGGCATTGAAAAGCCTGGTATCTATTGGGGATGGTATAGACTTGTTCTGCGAATACTTGGACGGTATTGAGGAGGGTATGCATACAAAGGGATTCCGGGAGTATGGAAGCCAAGGGCAAGAAGACATGTATCTGGAACTGGGCTATGAAATTCTGGAGTATGTATTGGCTCCAGCGATTTGAGGGAGAAGAAGGGTAGTTTCAAAAGATTGCATGATACATGCATGCTAGGCTTTGTTGAGGTGTGAGCTCTCTTTCCATATGTAGAGGTGTGCCTGAGGAGGAATTGAGATAACGTTTCGCTTACATAATATGGCACATTCACAAGATATTCACGGTTTTCTTTTTCTCCCCCGCACTGCAGCGCCAGGAGTTGTCAACATTTTCCGTTTCTTTCTTCTTCCTCACCTCCAGAGGAGATAAGGATATTCAATCAGAGTTTCACTTCCGAGTACCTGGGTATCAATGACAATCTCCTATCGACAGTCAAAGCGAAACCCCAAGATAGAGCATGTCGCATAGTGTAGCCGAAGCTGCATTCGCCACAGAAGAAGCCCCGCCAGGTTGCCCCGCCTAAACCTATACCTAGCCCAACCCTCCCGGTGCGGACCAAGGTTGAAAGACAGAGCCAAACGAAGGCACTGTGGTTGTGTGTGCGTGTGTGTATGTGTATGTGTGTGTGTGCATGTTTGCCTTGAGAGGAACAGTCATTGCCTGGCACCCTTTTCTTATTTTATTTACCCATTTGTTTATATCCTCTTGGCTATCTTGCCCCCACCAAAAACCACACACCCATTCATTGAAAACCCTTTGGCCCACTCGCCAACTGCATCTCGAGTACCGACTGAAAAGACAACCGCCGAGATGCCGCCCAAGAAGAAGGGGAACAAGAAAAACCAGCAGGACGACTGGGAGGCAGAGCTGGGCGAGAGTATCGCTCCGCCTGCTGCCAACGCCAACGGCGCTGATGGCGACGCCAACGATGACGACGACGAGGGCGGCGCTGGTGGCCTGATGGCTACCCTGCGAAAGAACAAGGAGAAGCGCAAGAAGAAGGGCATTGTCGACACAGAACTCCCCGCCGAGGAACCCGCCGCTCCAGAGCCCCCCGTTGAGGCGCCCGCCGAGGCAAACATGGACGACGAGTTTGCTCTGCCCGACAAGAAGGCCAAGGGTGGCAAGCAGAACAAGCAACCCGCCAAGAAGCCCGAGCCTGCTGCTGCCACCAACGATGCCGAGGACGGTCGTATCTTGACCAAAGCTGAGAAGGAAAAGCTCAAGAAGGAGCGCGAGAAGCAGCGAAAGAAGGAACAGGTATGCCGTACTACAGGCGTTTCTTCTTCAAACTACACTGGAGGCGGACAGCTTGCTGACAACTCTACGCTAGGCCGCCGCAAAGAAGAAGGGTGGTGCTGCCCCAAAGACCGAGCCCGCAAAGCCGGCCCCTGAGGAGAAGGAGGAGAAGGCTGCCCCCGCTGAAGCCGCTTCAGCTCCCGAACCCGCCGCCGGCGGAAAGAAGAAGAAGATTCCCGCTGCTCTTGCTGCTCTCCAGAAGCAACAAGAGGATCTCAAGCGTCAACGGGAGGAACAAGCCAGACTCGAATCAGAGGCCAAGGCTCAAGCCGAAGAGGAAGACCGCATAGCTGCCGAGGAAGAGAAGCGCCGCGAGGAAGCCAAGGCCCTGAAGAAACAAAAGGAGAGGGAGCGCATCGAGCAGCTCAAGAAGGAGGGCAAGTACCTTACCAAGGCTCAGAAGGAGGAGAAGGCTCGAAATGAGCGAAAGCTCCAGCAGATGTTGGCTGCTGGTATCCAGGTCGGACCATCAGAGCCTGGTGAGAAGAAGGCCAAGCCCGCGGACACGAGGAGAAAGAAGGGCCGTGCTCAGCAAAAGGTACGAATCAACTCGGCAGGGAAACTAGCCGGTAGCATGTACTAACCTCTACTAGGCTGATGAGGAGAAGGCCCTTGCTGAGGCTGCCGAGCGAGCAAGACTGGAAGCTGAAAAGGCTCTAAAGGATGCCGAGGAGAAGGCTGCTCGTGACAAGGCCGAAGCCGAAGCCAAGGCTGCCGCCGAAAAGAAGACGGCCGAGAGCGACGTGGAGGATGACTGGGAGGCCGCTGCTGCTTCTGACGCCGATGTCAAGGACAGCTGGGATGCCGACTCTGAAGAAGAGGCAAATGGCACAACCGGAACCCAGGCTCAAAAAGAGTCGGAAGAAGAATCTGAAGAGGAATCCTCTGATGACGAGGTTGCCACAGCTGCGCAGCTCGCCGAAGAGAAGCGCAAGCGAGAGGCTGCTGAGCGCCGCGAAAAGGCTCACCAGGCCGCGTTGGCTGCCCGATCCAAGGACAACCTGCGATCACCTATTTGCTGTATCCTGGGTCACGTCGATACCGGAAAGACCAAGCTCCTGGACAAGATCCGACAGACAAATGTTCAGGAGGGCGAAGCCGGTGGTATCACGCAGCAGATCGGCGCTACGTACTTCCCTCTCGAGGCTATCAAGCAGAAGACTGCTGTCGTCAACCAGGACGGAAAATTCGAGTACAAGGTCCCCGGTCTTCTCGTCATCGACACCCCTGGTCACGAGTCCTTCTCCAACCTCCGATCTCGTGGCTCTTCGCTCTGTAACATTGCTATTCTGGTCGTTGATATCATGCACGGTCTCGAGCCCCAGACCCTCGAATCTATGCGTATGCTGAAGGAGCGCAAGACCCCCTTCATCGTCGCCCTCAACAAGATCGATCGTCTGTACGGCTGGAAGCAGGTTGCCAACAACGGTTTCCAGGACAGTTTGGCGCTGCAGAGCAAGGCTGTTCGCAACGAATTTGAGACTCGTCTTGAAAAGACCAAGGTCGCCTTTGCAGAGCAAGGTTTCAACTCTGAGCTCTTCTACCAGAACAAGTCCATGTCAAAGTACGTCTCGCTTGTGCCCACTTCGGCGCACACTGGCGAGGGTGTTCCCGATATGTTGAAGCTCATTGTCCAGCTCACCCAGGAGCGCATGGTCGGCTCCCTCATGTACCTCTCCGAAGTCCAGGCCACTGTCCTCGAAGTCAAGGCCATTGAAGGTTTCGGCATGACCATTGACGTCGTCCTGTCCAACGGCATCCTTCGAGAGGGCGATCGCATTGTGCTGTGCGGCACAGAAGGTGCCATCAAGACAAATATCAGAGCCCTGCTTACGCCAGCACCTCTGCGAGAACTGCGTCTCAAGTCGGCCTATGTCCACAACAAGGAGGTCAAGGCCGCGCTGGGTGTCAAGATCAGTGCCCCCGGTCTCGAAGGTGCCATCGCTGGCTCTCGTCTGATGGTCGTCGGTCCCGATGACGATGAGGACGACATCGAGGATGAGGTCGAATCCGATCTCGCTCTTCTCTTCAACCGTGTCGAGAAGTCTGGTCGTGGTGTCAGTGTCCAAGCCTCGACTCTCGGTTCTCTCGAAGCCCTGCTCGATTTCCTCAAGGACTGCAAGATTCCCGTCGCCAACGTCGGCATCGGCCCTGTCTACAAGCGTGATGTGATGCAGTGTGGTATCATGCTAGAAAAGGCTCCCGACTACGCTATTATGCTGTGTTTCGATGTCAAGGTTGACAAGGAAGCACAGCAGTACGCCGAAGACCAAGGTATCAAGATTTTCACGGCTGATATTATTTACCACCTGTTTGATGCCTTTACCAAGCACATGGACGAGCAGCTCGAGAAGAAGAAGGAGGAATCCAAGATGCTTGCTGTCTTCCCCTGTGTTCTCAAGCCCGTCAAGGTATTCAACAAGAACGATCCCATCGTCATTGGTGTCGATGTCACAGAGGGTCAGCTCCGAATCAACTGTCCTGTCGCCGCCGTGAGGACCAATCCTACAACCAACGCCAAGGAAATCGTCAAGCTGGGCAGAGTGTTAGTTCCCCTTTTTCCATCCCGCTCATTTCCTCGATATTTACTAACACTTTTCAGTACGTCAATCGAGCGAGAGCACAAGCAGATCCCCGTCTGCAAGCGAAAGGAGCCCTCTGTCGCCATCAAGATCGAAATGGGCGGCAACCAGCCCATGTACGGCCGCCACCTTGAAGAGGACGAGACATTGTACAGTCTCATCTCCCGAGCCAGTATCGACACTCTCAAGGAATTCTACCGCAGCGAGGTCAGCACCGATGAGTGGCAGCTCATCATCAAGCTCAAGCCCCTATTCGACGTTTCATAGACAGACCAACCCACAAAGCGTCGTAAGACTTGGGGTCGCGAAGCATCAACCCGCGCCGGGAGCCAGCCATGCCCTGTACTCAATGGCAAAAGTTCACATTTTCAAACAAGAAACACGGCACAGGTGGCTCCCTTTTGCGAAAGGGTTTTTTTATTTAAAAAACGGTACGACTACTAACTACATTATTGAAGGGAGGAGAGTGGGAAGGAGAACTAAAATTGCATCCACTTGTGTTACGGGTACTGAGATTTGCATTTTCGGGATAACAAAAATGACACAGGAGAGGACGCGTGAGACTGGAGGGATAAAGGGTACCTCAAGATAGCGTAGTCACAGGTATAGAGGGGTATATACATATATATCCAATTGAGAGCTGTAACTGATGTCTTGGGTCTTTCTTGGGTCTTTGAGTGATTGATTGATCTCTTGTATTTGGACTTGAAGGACCTGTCTTGTCTGTCTTGGCAAAATTCCACAAAATCACATCACATCTATCGTCGCCCAGACATAGCACGATCAAACAAAAAACACCCAAACAAATAAGCAACCAAGCCGGACCAAACTCGAGTGTATGGATCCTAGCTACTAAATGTGTAAAAAGTGGTCTAACGTTCGGGTAACATATCCGTCATGATAATCCGGCCATCTTCCAATAAAACAAAGCCGTTTGCAACCATATCTCATATTCTATTTCCCCTCCCTTCCAGGTGGCCTCTCTCTTTTCAACTAAACTCTTTTTTCAGACGTCATTCATCTCATGTCATGAATCGCACACGCGGACTGCTGTGTCATAATTTACTGGGGATCGGCAGAGCCCTCGGTCTCCTGTTGCGGGGCGTCGGCATCTTTCATCTCCTGGTCGGCATTGGCCTTCTCGGCCTCCGCAGCCTTGCGAGCATCCTCCTCAGCCTTCTTAGCAGCCTTCTCGGCCTCGACTTTCTCCTGGATGGCTTGTCGCTCAGCCTCGACCTTATCAAAGTGGCGCTGAACGATAGGGCCAGCCATGGCACGGATCTCGTCGATCTTGGCAATGTACACACCCTTAGTGGTATCATCACCCTCATCGTACAACCAATCCTGGGATGAGTTAGCATCGGAATGTTGAGTGTCGTAATTTGGGTAATAACATACCTCGGTGGCCTCAAGCTTGGCCTTGATCTTCTCCTTCTCCTCCTCGCTGGCAAACTCAGAGTACTGCTCATCAAGCTTGGCACGGAGGTCGTAGATGTAAGCCTCGAGCTCGTTCTTCTTCTCGTCGGTGTCGGCGACAAGCTTGTCCTCCATGACCATGGCGTTCTCCTTTTCGAACAAAGCGCTCTTGGTCGCATCGTCGAGAGAAGCGCTTCCGGTAGAGATGGGCAGATCACCCTTGCGGACCTGCTTCTTCACCTTGCGGGTCTTCTTAGGGGCGTCGTCCTTCTTGTCGGTGTCCATGGCCTTTTTGGAAGAGGATGTTAGCGATCGAGGTTCATATATCGACGTTTCTAAAGATTCGGGAACAGCGGTAGCGGAACGAGGTGAGTGGGACTCTCCATCCTCTCCGAGGCGCGGACGCTTGGCAGGATAGGCTCGGCTATCATCTCCAACAGATGCGGATGATGAAGTAGATGACGAATCGTGATCCGAAACAGGGGTAGAAACATTCGAAGCCGTAGATGGCTCGGGCAAACTCACATCAGGGTCCTTCTTGTCACCGTCCTCGTTGACCTCCTCCTCAACCTCCTGGTCCTCAACATAGTAACCAGTCTCGACGTTAAGAACGCCGTGGATGTTGACACGGGCCTTGAGCTTGCAAATCATAAAGTCATCCTTGCCGTCGGCCTTGACGTTCTTGACAGAGAAGCGACCGATCCAGGGGTTGGTCTTGCCGGGGAGCTGCTCGGGATCAGCATATCGAGCCTCGAGGTCGAAGGGCTGTTTTCGGTAGAAGGTGAGAATCTTGGTGGAGGGCATGACGTTGCCCTTGTTAAAGACAGTCAGGCTGGTATCCTCATCAGGAATATCAGGGGCCTTCTCCCAACCAAACTCAATGGGGTAGCTGATAATGTCCTGGACGGAGAAATCTCGGACACGGAAGACAGGGGAGAGGATGGCGCAGCTGAAAGCGGAACCACGGGCAAGAGCCTCATCGGCGTTGAGGGTGAAAGAGAGAGGCTTGCCAAAGAAAGCCTGAATGCGGTCCTTGAGAGCAGGGACACGAGAGCCGCCACCGACGACCTCAATAATGTCAATGTCGTCCTTGGTGAGCTTGGCCTGGGCAAGGGCCTCCTCAAGGGGCTTGTGGGTTCGGTTGAGGAGGGGCTCGATCATGGCCTCGAACTCTTGGCGGGTAATCATGGCGGAGGCATCGATGTCGTTCATGAGGGACTCGATGTTGACAGGAGCCTGCTGGTTGGCGGACAGAATCTTCTTGGTCTTCTCGGCGGCGGCGATGGTGCGGGCGAGGGCACGGCCGTGAGTCGTGATGTCGACTTTGTATTTACCTCTGAACTCCTTGGCAAGGTGGTCGACGAGAGCGCGGTCAAAGTCCCGGCCACCAAAGTCCTTGTCCCAGGTGGTGGCCTTGACGGCAAGCTCACCCTTCTTGAACTCGACAATGGAGACGGTGTAGCTGCTGTGGCCGATATCGACAAAGCAGACTCGGCGGGGTCGCTCCTCGGGGGCGGGAAGGTCGAGCTTGGTGATACCCCAGCCAAGAGCAGCGGCGGTACCGTCGTTGATGAGGCGGAGGACACGGAGTCCGGCGATCTCGGCAGCGTCGATAAGAGCACGGCGCTGGACATCGGTGAACCACGGGGGCACACTCATGCAGACGTCTGAGACGGGGAGCTTGAGCTCGGCACCGGCAGTCTGCTTGATCTTGCTGAGGTACATGGCAACCAGCTGGGTAGCGGTGAACTTCTCCTTCTTGCCCAGGTAGTTGACCTCGGCGCCGACCTGGCCGTTGACGTCTACCAGAGGAGCGGTGACATATTGCTGCTCAATCTGGATATCTGGGTCGTTGAAGGATCGGCCAGCGAGGCGCTTCAGGGAGCTGACGGTGTTCTTGAGGTTGGAGATCTCCTGGGTCTTGGCGGCCTCGCCGAGGTAGCGAGACTTGGGGCCGAAGCCTACCAAAGAACTATGGAACGAAGCTGTCAGTATGCGTGCTTGGTGACGATGGCGGGGTTATTATTTGACGGCGCGCGCGATAGGCGACGAGGCCAAACAAGAGGGATGGACATACGGAGTTGCTCGGTTTGAGACTTCATTGGTGACCTATACAAGAAAGACAGAGTCAGCGACGATATTCTTCCAGCCGTATCTGTTTATCCCGTCGACTCTCGGCGAACAAGGGCTACGGTAGAGTATGGAGGGGTAGAGCGGTCGGTTGGGATAAACGACGGAGGGGCAGTGAGGGTATACGCACAACGTCGACACCGCGGTTTCGGGCGATGGCAATGACGGTCTTGAGGGTTCCGAAATCGATTCCTGAAGAGAGCATAGTCAGTCTCTTATTTCTTCAAGGCACCATGTCTCGGCAGCGATAGCGGCAGCCGAGAGCGGGACTCGAGATAGACTCACCAACGACACTCATGGTTTCGGCTGGTGGGGGTTGCCCCGGGACACGATATTAAGTTAAAGTAAAGAGGAAAAAGTCGAGCGATGCGCCTTCAAAGCTCAGGAAGAAAGAAGGAAAAGGGAGCGCAAAAATGGGCGGAAGAGGTAGAGAGGATCGTGAGAATACGGAGGGGGGGGGGG